>JANVCJ010075312.1:0-11946 GCA_026413505.1 Epizoanthus ramosus
ATCGCTCGTATAGGTCGCTAAAACGTTCGTCATCATACTTCCACAAGCGAATACAAAATTGTTGAGCTGGACTGACACGAGCTTGGTAACCGCGCACATAATTCGGATGGACTGGGGAGAATCATCCTGAAATCCTATCGATCCTAATAATAATAATAGTAATAATAATAATAACATCACATTGAATCACAAGTTCCATTCTATCTAGTCAATGTGGCCAGTCTTTCACAATACTATCCGGAGATGTTCCCATAACCAAAGCAGTGAGCATAACTCCTCATCAGTGGCATGCAGATAGCTATAGAAATCAAGTTCTTCTAGTTCTTCATACAATTCACATATAGCCCCAGCTATGGCATGCCAACGTTCAGCTTGCTCTCTATTTTTCTCTTAAATCGTCTTGCAGCGAGTACATCTACTGTCTGTTTGCTGTGAATGTTCTTCTTCTATTTTCGTGCACTGAGCACTCTCAGCTTGCTGTCTGTTTCTCTTCCATCATCTTCTAGTGAATACTCTCCTAACTTCTCAAGTGATCTGGCAGTCTCAAACCTTGCTTATGATCAGAACTGAATATGACAGACTTATTTCAAACAGTATTTCTATTGTTTGATACTTCTAAGGGAATTTCAGATTCAACTTCAACTAAAACTGATCAAACTAATCTTTATTTGACAACAAGAAACACGCAAGAAATTATAGTTTATTTCAAGTCTTTCAAACAAATCAATTTGCACAGTTTATTTGTCATCGCTCTCCACGGTCAGTTCTAAGCCCTCTCGTGCCGTATCCAACCACAATTTTGACATCTACAGAATTTATAATTGCAGATTTCACACTCCGGAATCTTTTCTAGAATATGTGGCCCTTTCAGTGTATCGTGCCATAGACACCGAGGACAATTTTGAAGGCATGTTACTGTCGTGTTTGAACTTTCACAGTGTTGGCAGATGTTGCTCGCTTTTTGTTCTGTGTTTTCATTGTCAGTCTCTGGGTCAGATGTTCCCTCGTCATCTTCATTGTCATCTGCCTCACTGGGTTCGTTATTTTCTTCTTCTTCTAATTCTTCTTCCACGTCAGAACTTCCAGTTTCTCCATTTTCAGAATCGTCAGAATCGCTGGCTTTGTTGCTTACAGTCTTTTCGCGATCGATAATATCCATAACTAATTTCGTATTCTTTATCAACGACTTATTTATTTCCAGTTCAGCAAGACCTTGTAAGAAGGTATTGAGTGCCCGGGGTTTGGCAACATCGGGGTTATAAGGCAGTAAGTTCCGCTATATTTCGTTTCGACAGTTTTGTTGATAATATAAACATAGTCAGCCATCCTTCAAGTGAAAAGCTCGGCACTTCACTTACCGTCGGTAACTGCTAGTACAATACACTGTTAACAATATAAATACCGCCTACATGACTAACTTTTCTCTATTGACTCTGAAGATGACTTTCGCGCAGGTTGTCGAAACGCCAGTCACCAACAACAGTCCTTCTCAGGACTACACAAACCCGGACGATCAATCTACTGCAAACATTGACTCACCTGGGTTCAGACCATTTATTTTATTAAAAGAGATAATGTAATCCACCCCATTTTATTCATGAGACAGAAGACAATATAAATAATTTATTCCCCCGCATTTATGAGCCATGACGTCATCCTTACACTAATTTATTGCCCCGCACGTTAATGAGATTCCCGCGCAAAAGAACAGGCTAATTTCATCCCTTCTATACTACTTGTGTCAGCCTCACATCTATTTGGCATTATTCCCTCTTCTTCCTTTCTTTTTTCTTATCCCCTTCCTCTTTCCGTTTGCACTTGCTGTCCCAGCTACCATTTATGATTTGTGGTATTACCTCATTTAACAGCTTCTGTAATGAAGCCATAAGCCATAAGACCATGGTTAGTGTTAAGGTTCTAACACTCTTCAGTGAGAGTGCTTAGGAAAGGAAGACTTTGTAAGTTTAATATCACTATTCAAGTAATGTATTAAAGAAGATTATGATGAGTAGTAACAAAGATTTTAATCTTTTCATTTGTTGTCTTAGAATTCTCCGACAGCAGCTGCAAGTTCTACTGCAGTGTGTATTATGCTGCCCAATTCCGAAACCTACGTAAACGAATATTTCAAAATGGCGAGGACAGGTAGGCTGTTGTACACACATTGCCTGAATACTGTATATCCAGTAGGTAGAACTCAGTCGTCATACAGGAACTTTGCCTGAATGTTAATTGTATTGATTTTGTCAAAACTACTGTGTGAGGTAGTGTCAAAGATAGTTATTCATAGGTGATGATTCCAAGTGTTGCATATAATGTATTATGAATACTACAGTTATTAAAACACAAACTCCTGGTTAATGAATTTTTAGCTGTTTGATTTTGTTTCAAAATCAAAATCACATGATTTATTTGAATGTGAAATAGAACAGATCGAGGACTCCTGAATTCCTCAATTGCAGCTACATATATTTTGAAACATTTTTTCCTTCTGTCCAATTTTTAGGTTTATTCGTTCTCTTGTTCACTGTGTTCCATGGAGGGCACGTGGTGGGAAGTCAGGTTCTACATTCTCCAAATCACTGGGTATGTTTACTCTCCACACTATATACTGTTGACTGAGAATTCTGAGCTATTCTAAGCTGCCTTACTCTTCTCTATGCTTGTATCATAACTAGTGTACACGAGTTCAGCACCAGTTGATGAGACAGAGTTTGAGCTGGCTCAATTTGGCTGTTTGTGATAAAGCCATACGTGTAACTTGCTTCACAACCAACATTATGAATGACTTATAGCACATTCGATATAACCCATCACATTATAACAGCTTCAACAGTTGTACATCCCTTCCACCACCCTCTGGTGATGCAGGGTAGAGCTACCACCCTATAACAGTATCAACAGTGTTACGCCCCTTCCACCACCCCCTGGTGATGCAATGTAGAGCTAACACCCAATAACAGCTTCAACAGTAATGAGCCCCTTCCACCACCCCCTTGTGATATACAATATAGAGGTAACACCCTATAACAGCTTCAAATGTTGTGAGTTCCCTTCCACCACCCTTAGAGTTACCACCCCACGAACCCTAGAACAGCAGTGGTTTAAGCGTGCTCACCACTGACCATGCAAATGGTCCATCCAACCTGCAGCTTACAGTATGGATTGTTATCAGATCCCCTTCCTCTTGTTCAATAGAATATATATTCATCAGAGGAACCAGGCAGTAACTGTGAAAGAGCAGTGATAGTCAAAGTAGATTCGAACACACAGCTGGCTCAATGTTTTTTTTGTTTGTACTACAAGGCTTCACAAACAAGTTATCATTGGCTGTTGCCAAGATCGTTCCAGATAATTAATAATAATAATAATAATAGTAATATTAATAATAAATCCAATGCCTTTATTCACAATTGGTAAAATATATATCAAAGCTTACATCCTGCTAAATGTTTAAAAATTGAGATTTAATTTTGTATTTTTGTCTTGTAGACGATCGTTTTGTAGTGAAGCAGATGTCGCGTTTGGAGCTAATGTCCTTTCTGGATTTTGCGCCACATTACTTCCAGTACATCACCAAAGCACTTGAGGACAAGGTAATATAGAAGGATGTCGTGCTATTGATGCCTATTCATGTCATATGCATGTAATATGATTGGATCTACAGATGTATCTAACAGTGATGGTTACAGCTGTTACACTTAGTATCAGTTCAGTCATGAAAGATGTGATGCTATTCAAAATATATTCGGAATATAGGGCAGTTTATCGGATATGATGTAGCCAGGTGGGATAGAGGAGTATACATTGCCAGGCTACGCTGAAACATTCTACTGAGATCGAAAAGAAACCTTTAACAGGCTTTATTCCCACATAAACAGTTACATGTGTAGCATGTAGCAGTTGGCTGCATACAGGTTATTGCGTTCCCACCCTCCCTTCTATCTCACATCCAACAGCAAGTACAGTGGTCTAGTATGTAGAACTGAGGTTTTCCTTGCATCCCAGCCCTTGCCGAGCTAGTGATTTGTAGTGTTGACATATGATTGCCAATATCATTCATAGTACGTTTGTACATATCCAGACTGAAGCCGGACGTGGTCCTATTTACTGTAGCGACTGGTCATCACTATCGTGGTGGACGGGGAAATAAAAAAACTGTTTTGCTTTATGTTTTACAGAATCGCCTGTCTTATAGGCAACGTTTTTTAGAGACCCCTTCACAAGTAAAGACTAAATTTGAGACCCCTAAATGTTCCCACAATTTTCACTCCTTTCGTCTTTGCTTTCTCTTACCAGTTTTTTTCCAGATCACTTCTATTACTTTTCTATTTTTCCCATCATTCTCTGTCGTTCTCCATTTTTGCCACTTGAATCATTCCTGAAATCGGTCATTCCAAATTTACGGAACAGCCTTAATTCATTCGGTAAATAGCTATCCACTGCCTGCGCGCTAATTATAAAGTTTCTGATTGGTGCTGTTTGAACCTCGTTCCCAGGGCTTTTTCCCTTCACAGAGGGAAAAAAGGGAAAAAGCCCTGGGAACGAGGTTGGTGCTGTTTGAGTACATTTTTATTTTGATACTGACGTTAAGCATTATCCTTTTCAGCGACCAACTCTTCTAGCCAAAATATTGGGAGTGTACAGAATTGGTTTTCGAAACTCGCAGACGAATGCCACGATGAGACAGGACGTGTTAGTGATGGAGAATCTCTTCTACGACCGCAAAATTGACAAGGTTTGCTATTCATTTTCTCTCCCCCCCTCCCCCAACCCCCTCCCCCTGTTATCAGCCCACCAAGCTGGTAACATTTTGCGGTGCTACACCCTCCCTCCCTGAAGCACTTTGTGCGGCTGGGTCCTAATTGGCTATTCTCGGTGAATTAGACTTGTGTTAAGTCTACAAATCCCAAACGAGCTACTATAATCCCAGGGCGGATAACCAACAATTTATAGTGTACAGATAATGTGTGTGTTGTGCCTTGTTTTTAAAGTTTCCTTTCTTGTATTTGCTATTTGTGTCTGCATTGTGTAACTTTGTCGTTGATTATGACAGTTTATTATCGTACATAGATGTATATTTTCTCCTGCAGTTTCTTCATATTTCTCAATTTATGTGTCTGTTAGTATTGTACTTCTTACGCGCAATGCATCCATGCATTATCGTGTTTATGTCGGTGATCCAACCTCTGTTTCCTTCATTGCGGCAGATCTTTGACCTGAAGGGTTCGATGCGAAGTCGTTACGTTCAGAGTTCAGGGGCAGATGACGTACTTATGGACGAAAACCTTCTTGAATGTAAGTTTCTAGATAGGTCTTGAGTAGGTCTGAGCTGATATTGACGGCACCTTGAAAATATGTATTATGGGATGCCCAGGGGTTAAACACCTGAGCTCGTGGCATTATTGAGATCTTTCTTGAGATACTGCAGCTATCTTGAATAAATTATATTATGGGATGTCTGGTGTACAAACACCGGTATCACCTGGACTCAAATAAAATTGTGTTAACTTGTCAGGAAATACTCAGGATTGGACATACCCAGGAACCTTGACCATGCCAGTGATACATGTTGATTCAGTTGTACTAATGCTACGGTGGTTGAGATATGTAACTCGAAATTTTAAGATACGTAACTCGAAATGTCCAGTTACTAACTCGAAATTTCGAGATATGTATCTCAAAATTGCAAGATATTAACACAGGGTAAATAAAGAAGTGATGGAAATGTTTGGCACTCCTTACAAGCCACCGTTTAATGCAGCTTATTGCTGCTCGATAATGTTTTATAACTTTAACTAAGCATATTATTTAGTACCCTGGGTGCCGAGGTTAAAATCGCTCTCTTGAACTTGGCGGCCTCACGCTCGCTTCATTTTCAAGTGAATGTTCGAATTTTGAGCGAGTTTAGCCTCTGGTACCCAGGGTAATTATTTAGTTAATTTAGTTTAATTTTAATTTTTAAATTCATTGAACTTAATTTTCAGTAATCCGCGAAGCTCCCATCTTCATCCGTCCACACTCCAAAGCAGTTTTATCACGAGCGATCCACAACGACACGGAGTTTCTATCTCAGCACATGGTGATGGACTACTCGCTACTGGTGGGCATTGATGACATTTCCTCGGAGCTTGTTATCGGAATTATTGGTAAGAAAATTGACAATAATAAAAAGATGGCGACTGGTACATTTGCCCATAATTCTTAGCACACAAAAACCCTAGAAACACTCATAAAAATGCACTGAAAGGTCCTAAAAACTTCAAAACTAGTATTCACAATGATTTTGTACAGTAAGTATTAAATCCTCTTTGGCGATATGTGCCTATTCGTTGTGTTAGGTTCGCATGGTATTGTGGTTAAATGTACAGCCGCCATCTTTTTTATTATGGTCAATTCATGTTTGTTCTCCAGGCACCGACTGGTTAAAGAGTGGATAGCGCTATCCACCAAATAAAGGCCTGGCTTATCCTTTGGACAAATGTTAACTATTTAGCTTATTTTATCCACTGGATAAGGATTTCAGTACCCTCTGGGCCAGCTGTTTACCGCTCGGGAAAACCAGGAAACGTATATTAATACGTTAGCTGCTTAGACTGATAGTGTAGAGGAGAAAATATTGTAAATTTTTAGCATTAGCATAATTATTTTTTGTATTACTGTAAAGCGCATTTGAAAATTTAATATTGAATTTGCGTTATATAAATAAATTTCATTATCATTATCATTATATTAAAAACAGTTACGCTCACTGCGAATGAACGCTATAAAGATATTTAGACAAATGTTCTTCATTGTTTTTCTCTTCTTAAATGGAGCTGTAATTCAGACAATGTTGTGGAAAGAACAAATATATTAAAGACGCTTTTCCTGTATAATCACAGGCAGACCATTCGTACCGTTCGTGGCGATGTAATGTTTTGTTTATCTCAGTCATTTGCTGTAATTTGCAACAGTCAATCTCCGGTTTATCCGAATGATCGGGAAATATGCCTCATAAATTCTACAGTTTGAGCTCTGTGATCCCCCAAATATAAACACTGAAGGCCAATAAATATTAAAGTTCACTTGTCTTTTCTCTTGAGTCATTTGAGGTGGTTTTGGGACGATTATTTCCTCGCTACCTGCAAACGCCCGTCATATAGGGTTATATTTTTTTTTTCAAAAATATAATTGTATCACAATGAGACAACGCAAATGATGGAAGATAAATGAACTATATTTATCAATATTTTTCCAATATTTTGTGTCCTGGGGATCACAGAGTTCAAACTGTAGAATTTATAAGGCATATGGTCCCGATCATTTGGATTAATCAGAGAGCGTCTGTTACAAATTACAGCAAATGACTGAGATAAAAAGAAAACATTATACGTCGCCACGAACTGTGCAAAATAATTATTAGCAACGAAGGCGGGCGACTATTTGTCGGCTAAAGGGTATAAACAGTCTATTATTCGAGACAAGGATTTTAATTCATCTAAAAAAAGTCCTAGAAGGGAAAGCGAGAATTCTGCGACAGCAAGGCCAAGACAACAGGAACCCAAATAATATAACCACGTGAGGAGTGTTCTTGAAAGTGATTTCGAATCGCCTTAGGCTTGTTCCAAGTAAGTTCAGCTGTTGTAATATTTAATTTATCCAATTTCAGGTGTTCCAAACTCTTCCTTGCGGAGCATATCGAGGTTCATAGTGTAATTTTATTACATTTTGTCTGAAAGTTTTGGTGTGTGTGCCCTTTAATTTAGGAAAATACGTTCTTAAATCTTTACATCTATAGATGTGATTAACAGGTAATCATATAGTTTTTCTCGCTCTATTTGAGGGGTATCGAATGGTCTTTGCGAGCATGCGAGCAGAGCATTATTTTTTGCGAGCATGCGAGCAGAGCATTATTTTTTGCGAGCACGAGCAAGCGAGCACTAAATTACGAAAAATGACCGAATTCGAGCAAGCGAGCACCCTCCAAATTTTGCGAGCAATTCGAGCAAGGGCCAAATTTAGCGAGCACTCAAACATTTTGAAGAACCATTCAACACCCCTTATTTGGATTAAATAAACATTCATAAAATTTTCAAAGACCACAAACTGCGCTCACCTTTCGGGCTTGTGTTATTCTCTGAACATTTCACTGTACTGGTGCGTATTTATTCTGAACTACACTCGAAACTATGGATTATATACACATACGTATTGCAAGAGTGTTTGCAGGATACACCTGTAAAGAATGTCTCAAAGGCACGAGGCAGTTTGTTTGAAAAAATGCACGAACCTGGCTGGTACATTCGAATAACATTCAGGCTGTATTGTGATATTTAAGCAAATCTAAAAAATGAAGTAGATTTAGCTCTTAAACGATTTGTGCACTACGAGCATCAACAATTGGAGGAAAAGTCAATATGCGAATTGTTTTTTTGGAATTGGAAACGGGTATGGTATATGGAGAAACCAGAAGCAATTTCATTTCTATGAGTAAACATTAACCAGCCTTCTCCCCCGTCAATCAACAATCTCGAAGTTTTTGATGAGCATTTTCCTCTGAAGAGTAGAAAGCATCAATTTTGATAAAGTCCATACCTGTTAAGACATTCTGGTGTCTTGATCGCCACATTTTGATATCATGTTCGCAAGAGTATTGTGGATACCTTGACACATGATAATTAAATTAAATTAAATCTTTTCGATTTCCAGTTCACCCATTTCAAAATTCGCGAAATGTTTTAATGCAAATGAAGGGGAATTCAAACTTGCTTGAAGCAGATCTTCCCTAGAAACAAGTAAGTTCATTTCTGTAACTTGGCACTTCGCACAATACAAGCAAATGCACTCGTGAGAAAACCCAGTATTAGTGGAAACAAAAACGATGATAAATACGTTAAATTTGGTTGTGAAATGTGAAGAATAATTAGTTTTCTAGGTGACAAATTTATAGTCCAAAAAATCTGGTTGATTACTTCGAGTCTTGTAATGAATCTCAGACATTTTCTAAATTTCCACAAAAGCTACGTGCATTTGCATGTTAGAACTTATAACAATAATAAAAAATAATAATAATAATAAAGTTTTTTAAGTGCCATTATCTAAGAAAATTCAAAAACACTCTATATAACAAGACAGAGCGAAATTATTAAACATAGCTGCAAAAAGCTCATGCATCTGTTTCTTTGTCCACAAAATCTCTAAATAAGAACAACAAGATACAGGGCAGCCTTGTCTTACGTCAGTTATCACATGGCAAAATAGTACAGTCAAGTTAATTATCTTGGTAAGTTTTATGTACATACGAGTCCAAAAACACGACCTATACATCTGCATCGGAGGTAGTCCCAGTGAAAGTTTCAAGCAAAATTCCACACAGACAAAATCCATTTCTAAAGATCTTTCACAAATTTCTTATATAATACTGTTGGCAATGCTTACGAGAAGATAACATTTTGTAAAATATACTGGCTCAGTTTGAGTTACCGCATTTTGTGTTTATATTTACGTGTTTGTGAAACCTAATTTTAGAATTTAAATGCAACCCTCCTAAGTTTTCAAACACCCTATCTAGTCTGCATAAAATACAACTCCAGTCTATGGCTAGATTATGCCTTGTGAAAGCTTATCACTCATTTGAAGTAAACATATACTGCAACAAAATATGCGGACTAAAATTGTTTCTGGCAAATTTCGGAGAAAAAATATAGATCACTTTAGAGTTGACTGAAGAAATTGAGGTATAAGCAAAAACTGGAAAGTGACACAAAAACACAAGACGAACTTTTTATACTCGTAATGGACTATTCTACGAAGGAAAATTTAAGTCAGATTAATTTAAAAGGGATATATGTCTCCTTCTAAAGCAACTTTATACTTTGTACTTTGTATCCGACGAACAACTAAAGATAAACTGGAAAGAAACTCCTGAAAGATATAATGAAAGAAAAGAAAACGTCTTTTAATAAGAGCCAACATATACTTGGCCACTGGTCTTTAAAATGTCGGACTCTTAAAAATTTCAGACAGTTTATAAATTTTGTTCGAATTTAAAAGTGTCCAAAAATATCTGTTAATTATCAATGCAACTTAGACACGCAATTTTAGAAAAAATCTCCATGATTTGTTTGCTGGATAGCCAGGCAAATGTAAAATGCATCTTGTAAACAGGTTCTAATGCTGCACCTATTGCATAATACGAGAGACCATTTAATTGAATAGGTCTAATTTCAATAATTTACACAGGGCGTTGTTAAACACCTGTCCATGTTCCGAGATTGGAAAAAAAACACAAATATATTCAGGACTGGTTTGTTATTGTACAATTATCTCACCTTTCCAGTTCTCAAGCGGGCGTTAAATGACAGTTAATTACCATCCGAATTTTTTTCTACAAAACTATTACTACAAAACTCATGAGTCGACAATACATTCATGCACAGGCCGTTTACTGTCCATACTCATGTATACACAAAGATAAAGGATTTTTCTTTTAATTATGACGTGATGCTGAAGATACGCTCGAAATTTGCAGTCATTCGCTAATTAATCCAGAAAAGAAAGACCAGTAATTAATGGATACAAAGGGGCGACAGTGACCACCAGTGTATGTTGTGTTTTATCAGCATAAACAACCAAAAGAAAGTTTTCGACTGTCTTGCGCCGCTATCAGACTGAACGTGGACAGGGACGTTAAGCCGTTTGTCTGGTGACTTAAAGAACTCACGCACCTGTCGACAAGAGTAGGGCAGTGATTCGGGTGTTATGGCCTCTACTGATATACATTGTAACTGGCAGCCAGTCGAGACGTTACGTGGGAGGCGCAATATAAATAAGCACCAACATTTATGTTAGTAATTTACGTTTAATGACACAGAAGTCACTCTTGAAAAGGTTGACATCATAAGTTATCTTGCAAAATGGTTCTGTTACTTTTATTATTAATCTTTTTAAATTCTAGACTACGAGCAGTCTCTCTTTTCCCTCCGTAATCCGTCGAGAGTTGGCGAAGACAAGATCTGAACAGCTCGCGAAAGGTGAGACGGAATGGAGCGAGGAACTGAAGGACCCTCTCCCCTGCCCGCGCGTCTTTTTCGCCAACTCTCGACGGATTACGGAGGGAAAAGATGGACTGCTATTTAAATAATTTTGAATGTAGGATGACCAAAATTATTGGTAGTAAACAGTGATTAAAACTCGTTGTTTGGAGAGTACAATAACACCTTCCATGGTTTATTAACTAGTCAGTGGCGACGATAAGGGGCATTAGCTCAAGGGTTAAAGGTAAACAAAGTAAAGCAGTAACCATGGTAACCGTTTATCAGTATTCCATTGTTACTATAATACTTTGATCTGACAAAATAACATATTCCAATGGCAGTCAAGCGCTGTCAGAAATGCCAGGTGCATGAGAATTTACACCAGTGTTAACAATTTGGGGAGTAAAAATGTATCAAAATTTTATGTTTGACTGTTTTTCAATAATTTCAATGTAATGAATTCGAATCTTGTAGAGCTCTCGCAACATTAGGAAAACTTTTAAAACTGAGGACAATAAGTTTCACAAAACCCTTTCCGACTCGGGAGAGTTTTTGCAGGGTCTTGATCGGGAGTGCCATCTGGCGTTAAAACACACTTTATCACTGTATAAATGCAACGCCAATCCATTCAAGCGCATTTTGTTCCCATCGATACTAACTATTTTAATGATATTTGTGATTGATAAATGTAAATAAATATTTTAATTTAGATAATTTTCTATAGTTCTTAGTTTAGCCATTATCTATGCAAAGCTTTTATAGCTAGTCCAAATTTGTAACCGGATCCAGTCGGCCCCCGGGTTTTATTATTGCAATTAGTCTATAGTACCGTTGTCCTTTTTACACATGTAAAATACAAGTTAATTCACCGAAGGTGCGATTTTGTATTTTAATAAACCATTATTATTATTATTATTATTATTATTAT
>JANVCJ010075323.1:0-11942 GCA_026413505.1 Epizoanthus ramosus
TTTTTTTTCTTAAAAACAACATTGTAAACGCATTGAGGCTTGCTAAATGCGTATAAGAACGGTTATTATTATTATTATATATTGGAATAAAATGTAACAGTTATTTTTGACTAGTTAGAATTGCACATAGTTGGAATAAAATAGTAAGGATATATACCTATATATTATATTAATATATATACCTATATATTAATATATATATACCTATATATTAATAAAAAACGAACGATAATACACTATTTTACCATTCCAATATAAAGTTTAAAGAAGTTTAAATTGTTAGGTTTTTATTGTAAAAGGATACTGAATAAAACATATTCTAAACACTCAGCTACGATTGCTCTGTTACACAAGGGAGGAGGTTAGAAATTATTATTTATGTAGGGAGACGAAGTAGGGGGTAGGGTGAGGACATAAGACCATGTATCATTCACGTGATTCATCATACAGACGAATTGGGAAAAGCGGGAACACCCAGGTTATGCACGTATCAGTGTCATTTCGGAGGAGGAGGGGACGGGCAGGGGTGGGGATTTTGAAAATTTGTCAACGATTTTTGTCAAAAACCACTCCCTCGGGATGACATATATTGGTCAAGAAACACAAAAATCCCTACCTAGGGCCTAGACAGTTATGTCAAAGATTACTACCCAAAGGTGTATGTCCCCTCCTAGGGGCGAGTCTACCTAATCAAACCAACTCCCTGGGGCGAAGATTCCCTGACAAATCTCCTCCCCCTTCCCTGGCCCCGGGATAACATTGATAGCTACATTACCATACTTATTTGGCCTTGAATTGTTTCCGTGCTATCAAGGCCTGCACAGGTCAGTTAATAATAATATCTCAGCAAAATATGCAAAAAACTTTGTGAAATTTGCAAGCATTTGCCTTCCTGGTGATCGTATTTGAAAAGCGATGGCGCTAACAGCGTGCCTGCGGATGCGAAACGGTTATTCGGACCCGAGGGAGAGGTAAATTATCATCTGCGGGCAGGCTAACTATACAAATCTATACATTTTTTTATCATATTTCCAATATTTATCAGTCTCCTCGATCTACCAAGCATCTCCCCCATCTAAGTGCTCTTCCCACTTCCTGGTTCTGGCGAGTGTAACTGCAAAAGTCACCATTTTTTCCCGAAAAAAAGAAACAAAATCCTGCGCCCATTTCGTCCATAACGGGAGAAGTCGGAGCATGTCTTTACTCCATAAGAAGGGTCAGTCTAGACACTGGATAGATCCAGTTTCGACAGTTGATAGCTGCCGTGTTCTGTTTGGGAATTAACTACTCGGCCTGCTAAACCCTGCCCTACTTTCAGTTTTAAAATGAAAGCGATATTAAATCTCCCCAATAAATATAGGGCGCGTTCGTTTGGCACTGTTTCGGAATAAGATAGTCTGAATAAATCTGAATAAGCGTCCGTTTGGAAGCTATTCCTATTCCAGAATACTTGGAATATGTGTATTCTGTTCCAGGTAACAGATAGCAGAATGGCCAGAATGTATTCCGTGTATTCCTATTCCGGAATGTGAATATATCCCAAAGGCAAAGGCCAAACGAATGCGCCCCAAATAACATTCCGCGCCGCTCCGCATGAGATCTACCCACAATCCTGTGCGGCCTCACATGATGTGACGCAAGCGCTGCTGGTATAGAAAGCGTGGTCGCTGAGCACGAGCAGAACTCAACTTTACTGAAGTTTTGATGTGGAGGAGCCACATATATTAGTTTAGAAATTGCATTTATTCTTGTAATTTCTTTCCAACACTCAGAAAGGAAGCACCTGAAGGCACAAGAATAGAGGTGCTATACGTATATTGCTGGATGAGTGCAAATTGAGGGGATTGGTGTGGTTTTATTGGACGTTGAAAACCAAGTAATATGGCGAAACTTATCGCAGTGTGTCGAGATGAAAGTGACCACCAATTCGAACGTCGGCAAATTCCTCTGATAATTGAGGATACTTTGACGGTAATTTTGTCAGGATTTTTAATCCTATCGTATGCAATGTTCTTTAACTTGTGTGTTGGTTGAGAATTGTTTTTCTTTTTAAACTCCTGTTTGGTGTGAGGTGATGAAAAGTTGAATTTCTCTAACGACGTTTTTCTTTTCCCGCGATATTTTGTATTGATATTTAGATGGTTATGGAGATCCCCGAGACGAACATTTCTACTCACTATGTTTGTGAGAACGAACTTCAACCGTTTGTGAAGGTATGCTTTTGCATTTATGCTTTAAAGTTAGTTTGATAGTATAACAAAGACGACATATATGTCGCTCATAGCTTGACTGAAGTGAGTGAATTTGGAAAATTATAACTCCGAATTGCAGTGTACGTGGGGACATCGCTGACACTGACTGAGGTAGATTTAGTTTGTTCAACAACTAATTGATGTATTTGATATCATAACCGGTTCATCAAACTTCCAAACTTTTTGGTTTAACTTGGTAATTATTGCAATAATTTGTCTTTTTGTACCTCTTTCGTGGCTCATTGATTTACGAAGTTTCGATTCCAAAATAAGCAAACACACAATTGTCTAGTCTGTACATGCATTGATGAAATATAGATTGTCGTACCCTTTGCTTACAGTAATCTTGTCTCCCCACAGAGATATCAATGCCTTAGCAAGGAGGAATTGTCTGTGGCTTTGATGGTGAGGCAAAAAGAGGTCTTTTCTCTTCTGTCACATGCAGTACCATGCGTCGGTTGCCGTCGAAGGTAAATCCAGACCACTCATTCACTGACATTACCATATTGTTGCAGATGAATTATTAAGCAGCGAGAAATCTCAGCAAGTCTGTGTCTAGCTTTATTTCAAAGGAATTGTAATGCATTCTGATTTTGAGAGGGGTAACATGGCTATATAGTGTTGAGATAAAACTTCAACTCTGAAGACACTGGCCAGTATCAGGTGCACTGCTCAGTGCTGTTCATATCAAAACCAAAGGAATTTGTTTGCTTGTATGTTTTGGAATTAGATGTCAGTGATTTTTCATTTTAAAATAATAAAAGTTAAAAATACAGCCCTGGGCCCAGTTGCCTGGTAGTGGGTTAACTTTAATGCAGAGTTAAGCCAAATTTAAATTTGATTTCTTCATCTAGGAGCCTATATAGTATTGTTAGAATATTCATCAGAAACCTAGTTACGTAAATTTTATGACAGGCTAACTGATTTTACAAGGCAGTAAACCCAATCATTTACTCTGGATTTACATTAACCCACTTTCGACCAACTGGGCCCTGATCTATAGCTGTGAAGCTATAAAATTTTCCTAGTTGTTGCTGTTAATTAAATTGTTGCTGCCGAGTGTAGCGAGGCAGGACCTATTCCTGTCGTTATTATTATCCTTCTGTGTCTCTCTGATTGCGTGTTAGACTGTTATCTGTCCCGATCTGTCATGTCATACACTTATGAGCGTGCAGGGGATCATGGTTACATGTATGTCACATCACCTGATCATTTTCAACCACGAGGTTTGGCTTTGGTTTGGCTTGGTGTGTGTTTGGTGCTGTGTTTTCTTGTGGAATTGCATTTGCATTCTCAACTGCATCCTACCAAGCTGCTCACCACTCATTGCACCAGGCTGCCAAACTAATTATTATTATTACTAAACTCAATTGCATACACGGCAGCACTTCGGTTACCTGGGACTACTACTAATTTATATTATGAAGTTGTTGTCTGAACTAAAATAATTAGCAATTATTGGACAATCGTTTTCAAAATATTGGGATTTGTCACGGTAAGCAATTGATTATTTGTGATATCCTGAAGGCAGAGGCAAATAATTATTGATCTGCAGGCGATACACTGACAAATCATAATATTTTATGATAACCAACTCCAGTAATAGAGCCTCAACAAGTACATGGGCAGCATATTGTTTGCAGAAAAATAGCTAATAACCTCATTTGGACGGTTTGTATGGGAAAATATTTTGCCTTCCATCTTTCACACAGACCTCGCCTCACTTTGTCTGTACACTGAAGACCTCAGGCAAAATATTCTCCCACACTTACCTCCCACTTAGGGCACGTTTGATTGACTGTATTCCAGAATGAAAATACACAGAATAAAAACTTTGATCTGTTGAACTGATCAATATTCCTTTTCAGAAATATGCTAAACGAAACTATTAGTTAAATTCAGCTCATGATACATAATTCAGCGCAATAATTTTATTGCTTAGAGATTGTAGGAGACATTTTGAAATTGTCCCGAGTGTATTCCTATTCCGGAAAACGCACCCTTAATTATTAAGATGAATATATTATAATTGATTATAGTATATAATAAAATTATAGTATATTATTAAAATAAATAATAACATTATGACCTTGTTCTAGTGTGGAAAGACTCTACAGCCAGTTGGTTGAGTCCCAACAACCGGCACTGGAGCCACTGATTGTCGCAAACTCTGGAAGTAAGAACTAATGATAAGTTTGTTGTTTGTACTGCATGTACATGTATTATAAAACCTTACAAACTTCTAAATGAGACAAGAAAAAGTGTGATTCTACTGACTGAGGCATGAAATAATTAAACAGTATATATATATGTTTCTCAGTCACCAGGGAATGCCCAGATACCATTACAGTACTTCTGATATGCAAGACTGGTGTGGATCATGTGAAAGTTTTTTCTGTTGCTACCATTGCTAGTTGTTTGCTCCACTCACTCTTCCTATAATTATTGTCAGGTTAAACTTACTGGGAGTGAGACAAGGAGCCCGGGGGGACACGGCTGTTTCAGAGGCTCTCGAAGTGGAAATTTAGTTCACGCATGTCAAGTACTTCCATTTCATGTTTTGCATGAAAGACCGCTGCATTGACAAAACGCGTGCTCAGGTTTCCAATAAAGACATAGAGCCCACGTGTTGAAGTTCGAAATAAAAAGTATATGCGCTATTGATACATTTACTTTAGTTTTCTGCGCAGTTGCTACAAACAGGAAGACCAAAGTCCAAATTATACAAATGACGAGAAGATACTTACAAAGCGCGCCGCGAAAGAATCGAAAATATGTCACCTTTTGGGATTTGGATCAGAACGCCAGTTTTGTTTACATTTTACAAAGTGTAGGTTTGAATAAAATTTACGCATCTGCCAAAGTTTTTCTGGGTAAACGGGTTTCTAGTAACGAAAATATGCATCTTATAGTTGCTAAATATTTATTCTGCGATGTGTTCCATTTTTGTTAACGCAATAAAATATCGTGCTACTTTGATGAGGTTTGGCCGTCGCCATTAGAGTAAATACGCCATTAATCGCATTACTGATCAGAGCAATTGTTTAGATGCTGGTAGAATTTTGTTTTCAAAAGATTTGTAAATTATCACTCACGAGCATGTAGTACTAGTAGTCCCGTATAAAATTTCAGTAGTCCATTAAAAGCAAAGGTGCTAAAATACTGACCAATTCACCGCCGACGTGCTTAGGCTTTTAGCTTACGCAACTGCAATGTAATTTCCGCGAACGTGATCAGCAGATCAGCTGTGATATCGAACGTAAAGTGCGAGAACGATTTCAAACATATCTGTCGCCATGTATATTTCAGTTTTATATTTGTTTGAGTTTATACATACAGTATTTTACGGAAGTCTTTCTATAAGCTTCAATTACTGTACATCATGTATATAATTGTCTATTATATGTACTTTGTGATCAGCAACACAATGAAGAAACAAAACACCCTTTCCGCTGTCCTTTTGTTCTTGACAGTTTGTCCCACGTAGTTTGGCTATCTGATCTGATCAAGATTTCCTAATTCCAAGCATGGTTGGCACGAAAATCATCTTCAAATAAACTATATGTCGAAACTTCCCAATACTTCCCTTTCAGATTTCCACACTTACAGTTACACCACAGTCGAAGTGAATTGTAATTTATAGTGCTACTCAGACTCCCTCTTGATTCGATCAACATATCACGAAACATATCCAGTGATTTGTCACTGATGGCCACAGCTCAGACAACTAACTTGGGAATTGATATTCACACTTCGGTGATAAAGTTACTATGCAGAATTTGCGGAGGTCGCCTGAAAAAAGCAAACGAAAGGGAACGTAGTTACACGTGTAGCGAGAAAGCCAGTTTATTATTGGAAGCCTTCAACATAAAAGTTGAACACGATGACCCAAACTGCACTCCATCAAAATTCTGCCAAAAGTGCTACAATGCAGCTACAAGGGGTTCTGCCTCAGTTACAATAACTTCTTGGCCAGCTCACAGAAGGTCAGGTAATTGCTCAGTATGTAGCCTTTATGTGGATCAAAGAAAAGGGGGCAGGCCAGCAAAAGCAAAGAAGGGGCGTCCACCTAGTGGGAAAGGTGGATCCAAATCAGCTGAAGCTGTATTCGGTGGGATGCAAAAACACATCAGCTTTGATCCTGATGTGACTTTGTTTGCTGACATGGTTTCTAAAAACAAGATCAAAAGTTATCGGAGTGACAAACCACTTGACCCAAATCTGCTTTCTGAAGAAGTCAAGCAAGAATATCTATGTCCCATCTGCAGAGAAATTCTTGACCAGCCAGTACAAACAAAATGTAAGCCACATCCCCACATATTCTGTGCAGCTTGCCTTTCATTTGCCTTTACAATCTGTGGTATGTGGTGTCCCTTATGCAAGACATCAACAGAATATCCTGCTGATTTTGTTGAGCCTGCACCTAATGTACTTCAGATCATACTTGGTGAACTGAAAATGAGCTGCTATAACTGACCCATCATGCAAGAGTGTAGTGAGGTTACATGAGTTTCAACACCATGAATGCACCACAACTGAGGAGCCTACAATAACACAGAACCTCCCACATGTACAGTCTATCGCTACCCCTAGGATTACACCCACTGTCCGACAACCCATCCCTACTACACACACTCCTGCCGCTATACAGCCTCTACCGATTGGTGCAGATCAACCTGGCCCTAGCCACCACCCTGCGGTTGGTATGACAGTGAAAGAACTAATGGCTACACCTGGTGGTTTAGTTTCGAAGGAAATGGTGGAAGTGGGTACATTCATACTCAAAGCTCTATTGGCAAAATCTCCAGATGGCCAGTCTGCATTGTTCAAAACAGGTGGACAGGTAAGTTCATTACTTTGTGTTGATAATTCAGTAAGGTAGGGTACAATACCAACAACTTAGAACATCAATTTATTACTAGACACATAACAAAACACAGCTACAATAATTTTGATAATACCAGTAGTGACTGGGGAATTAAAGGCTATAGGAGTAGAAATTAGCTATTTTAGAGGAGTTGAAGACTAATGTCTCATGCAACCAGTACTTAAAATAATATTGTGTTCCCATTTTAGCCAATAGAAGTTGTGAAACGTGTGCGACCCAGAAAATCAAGTGACCAGGCCACTGCAAAAACTGTGAGAAACCGATCAAAGTTTCTGGCAACTTCAAGGAAAACTGTAAGTGGTGGGGCAACCAAAGAGCAGCAAAAGGATGAGATGAAAGCAATGGGCAAGGCTGAAAGAGAGAAACTTCTCAAAGATTCTTTGGGGAAGGATTTCAAGCTTGATATCCCTGTTGGAGATATATTAGCCCTCAAGGCTGACCTGGGTGATACATGGTATAAACTCCGCAAACTGAAAAGGTTTGTTTAAAACTATTAAAACTGTTATTACACAAATTCAATATATACATGTATTACATCTGGATAAATAACAAAAGTAACTGAAATATCAAAAATAAGTCTAGATTATACCACACACTATTATTGTTCACAACTGTGAGTCCCAATTATATATTTTGCAGGTGGTTTCGGCAGTGGGGAATTGCATGTGAAAGTGAAAAAAACCAGCGAATACAAGTGAAGGAGCTCACTGATCCTGAGAACCTTGCCAGTGAAATGATTCCAATGGAGTTTACAAGAGCGTCTGAAGCCGGAACCGAAATAAGAGAAGCCCCATTTGTCCATGTCAAGGATTTGCAACGATTTGTTCACTTTCACTTGAATGAGAACAATGAGTAAGTTTTTGCTTTCTTAATTAAAAACATTTAAGAGATATAATTATTAATATTGTAAATTATATGCAATCATAACACCACTGACATAGCTCATTTTTAAAATGTTGATTCCAAAACAGAGCAAACCGACTGACATGGCATGGTGGAGTCATTCCAGATGACAAAGTTCACATCAAACTTGGTGGTGATGCTGGGGGTGGAAACTTTAAGATGGCATTCCAAGTGGCCAACCTTGAAAAGCCAAATTCTAAATCAAACACTGTGGTCTTCAACATATTTGAAGCCAAAGACACCTGGGCTAATCTGAAGACAGGGCTCTCTGTTCACAGTGAGCAGATAAAGGCACTACAACTTGGCAGTTGGAGGCAAGTAAATTTAACCTAAACAACAGAAACATCACATAAACTGGAAGTATCATGAAAGTATATTATCACAATATTTATTTAAATGTTTACTTACAATACAATATCAAGTGATATGATTTTTCTTTAACTTTCTTATCAGGGGAAAGAAGCAAGTTGTATTCCTCTTTGGAGACTACGAGTTTTTGTGTAAGATCTTTGGTATCACAGGAGCATCAGGTAAACAGACAATGGACTAGTTCTCAATAACTCAGCTGAAATATTATACCCTCTCAGCAAGACATAAATGCAAACTTTTAGTTAGCACATCGCATAAAATATCCAACCAGTTTTACTTAATACAAATCATAAAATATATCTGTGATAAATAATAACTGAATTATCCATTATTTCCCAAGGAACATTTCCTTGCCTTTGGTGCCTCATTACTAAGCAAGGAATGCAGTATGCTCGCAGTGATGCAAGGCGTGGAACTGTACAACCACGAACACATGAGAACATCAAAGAGGACCACGCAAACTTCATTGAAGATGGTGCCAGACCTAATCGTCAAAAACATTTTCACAATGTGATCCATGAGATGGTTCTTGGTATTGAACTAGAAAAAGTAGGGAAAACACAGAGTACTATTTTCACACAATTTCACAGAGATTATTCATATCTATAGGTTTAATTTAGTTTATGATTACTAAGGAAACTTATCGACAGCAAAACATTTTTATCAATATGATTGATCTTTCAACTACAGTGTAAACTGACTAAATTACTTGACTAAATATTTTGTCTGGAAATATAATTTCTTATTAGGTTTGTCTCCCTGGCTTGCACATCAGTCTTGGAGTTTTCAAGAAAATCTTCGACCACCTTGAGATGGCATGCCTGCAGCTTGATAAGCAGATGCAGTTGAGGCTGGCTGCTGCAAATGGCAAGCTGGGAGACAGTGCCTTTGAAAAAAAAATCCAGCTGTTACGGGATGCAGTCCAGCACAAGAAGAAGGCCATGGAGTTGAAGGAGAAAGCTCGTTCACTCCAGGAAATGCTGTCCTTACTTGCCCTCCACACTGACTCAGATGAGGCTACCAGTGAAGAAAGAGCTGCAGAAGTCCTAGAAGAAATGGAGGGGATTCAACTTGAAGCAAGCCAAGAGGCAAAATATAATAATTTATAAATAGTTTTGTAAACAGTACTACAGAATAGTTATAAACCTTTATATAATATTTAGGACTATTATATTAGCGTTGAAGTACTTGCACACAACATAATACCAAAACACCTCAAGGTCATCACCTTTCTATAGCTGGCATTCTAATGTTTCACACTACTTCCCATGCCAACTTAACTAACCTTACATGTTCCAATAAATATGAAGCTCAATGATGGGGTGATCTTATTTTTCTAAATGAGCCCAAGGCATCTCTTTATATTACGAACCACATACCTTTTAAGATGTTTTCTTTCCATTTTATGCAATAAATACATTATTTTACAAATATTATCATTATTGTTTTTAATTTTTGCTTTCAGGATGAACAAGCAAAGGAGCTGCTGAAATCTGCAGCACTTGATTTAGTTGAGGGGCCAATAACCAGCAGCCTTGACAAGATTCTTAAAGAGGAGTTAAATGTTAATCGAAAACCATATTTTGGAAAAGCATTTGTGGGGAATCATGTCCATATCTGTCTTAAGGTAACTGTAGTATTGCTTGCACAACAGTGTGCATGAACAAAAAACTAAACTTGCTCTCTATAGATCATGCCATATGAACCACTATTAAAAAAAACAGAAAATTTTACACAAATATTTAAACATTTTAATCTTTTCAGGAGCCTAATATTGCTAAGCTCTGTGATGGCATCGTCCGAGAAGCAAGAAAACATAATTGCCAGAAGACTGCAGCTGATGCACAAGTGATGGCTGACAAATACAAGTCCCTTCTTCTTCTCTTTTCAAAGTGCCACATGGTATATGACCAGGCCAAATACATTAGTGATCTTGAGATCAATGTTCTGGGTAAGCTCCAGGACAGATTGTTGCTACTGGTTGACATTTTACAGTACATGTAGTTGCACAAATCTGAAATATTTCTATATTTTCTCGTGTTTACATCAAGGTAAATTTACTAAATAAGTCCACTGATATCGAGTAACTAGCCATTTTACATTTCCTATGCACAAAATGTGAACAAAATATTTTATTTACTAAAAGTGAACTCCTAATATAAAATATGGGTCTTCTCTTTTGTTAGGACATATAACTGAATGTTGCTCTAGTCTAACCTTGGTTCTATTTTCTTTTTTGTGGATTATAGAACAAGACATTGACAGATTTCTCAACAAGATCAGAACAGAATTTATTGACATGTCCATAACTCCTAAACTGCACATGCTTGAAGACCATGTCTGTCCTTTTCTGAGAACATGGCACATGGGCTTGGGATTCTATGGTGAGCAGGGAATTGGAGGGCTGCACAGAGATTTTAACATCAAATCCTCATCATTTCAACAAGTTCTGACAGAAGCAGACAAATTGCGGCAGCTTGTAACAAATCACCACATTGGCACAAGCCCTAGACTGGCAGGCAAGGCTCCACAACCAGTCAAGAGAAGGAAGTGTGACCAGTAAACTGAAGCATAAATCATTTAAATGTATATCAAGAGTATTTATTCCAGCTGACCATACTGATACTGAATGATGTATAGATGACCATAGATGTCTGTTTCAAATTGCTTAGTCTAAATTTTCACATATAAATTTTTCCATTGTAAATACATGTATTAATATTCGATATATAAAGTAATAAACTGTAAATACATCTATAGTGATAGTCAATTACAGAGCTTTTAAAATCACAACAAATAAAGCAAACCTTTCCGAACAGGCATTTGATCATATCTGTATGCATTTTGAATTTACAAATAAAATGAAGCGTTGTCTTGCATTCTTAGTAATATACATACTTATAAATTATATATTTTTGATTTTAGATCAAACAATATACAGTGAAACGCGATTCACAAACACAGAAACGGTGTTCACTCGATATTATTCCCCCAAAATATTACAAACGCGATCAAAACATGGTCAAAATGCTTCACGCCACACCCTGACATCAAGTACTTCGGTCGAAAAACACGACTCACAAAATGCTCGCTGTTCAAATTAAAAAAAAGTGGAGCACTTCACTCACCTTTTCCACCAACGAATATAGTGTTCAACTTCAAGTTCCACGCAGTCACAAGTTTGGGAAAACTTGAACGTAAATTCTAGGCTTCTCTAAACTTCATCCTCCGTCAGCGAGTAGACGAATCAGAGATGGCGCCTTAGCAACCAAAAAAATTATCTCGCACAACGATTTGAATGCACAAAACTTCCATTTCTTGCCTGAAATGTCTTCCCCAACTCCTATATCGCCATCTTGCCTTCTCTCACTCCCAGCAGGCAGATATAACCTCGGTTTTGATTGGTTGATTTAGGCCTACGTAGCGCTGTTGCTAGGACGCGATCGACGGCAGTTCGTGGGCTTGAAACGCTCTTGGGCAAGTTTCTAATGCGCCTGCGCAAACTAAGTTTCCACTCTGAAACAGCCGTG
>JANVCJ010075334.1:0-11940 GCA_026413505.1 Epizoanthus ramosus
GAATACAATGCCTATTGTTATGGCGTGCAGAGTGCACGGAACATCTATAGCATGAATACAATGCCTATTGTTATGGCATGCAGAGTGCACGGAACATCTATAGCATGAATACAATGCCTATTGTTATGGCGTGCAAAGTGCATGGAAATTCTATAGACTGACTAGTACTACAATGCCTTTTGTTTTTCCATGCGGAATGCATGGAAATTCTATGAGCATGAACACCCAAAATAAATAATTAGTGGTAGATTATGTTTGTAACTGAGATGATTGAATGCTGCTATTACTTTCAGATAAAAAGCGAGATATTTATGATAGATATGGCAGAGAAGGACTAACGGGAGGTGAGGAATAGATAATACGTGTAAACTAGCTTGTCTTACTCTATCTTTCTATGAACTTGTATTTTGTTAACAGTTTTGTCAGAATATATAATTGTACATTATTGTATATGGGGTCATTGTTCCATTCTTGGGATTAATTATTAGCAAGAATTTTATATATTAATAATAATAATAATAATAATAATAATTATAATAATAATAATAATAATAATAAACAGTCTGCTGTAGTTAATGAAGGTAAAAATTAAAACAGTCAGCCATAGGCTGGTTTACATGTTTCCTTCTGAAAGCTATCTACCTAATAGTAATGCTAGTATTTAAAAATTAAAATGTACTTTTAAGTATATAAAAAGAGCTATAAAATTACGATTAGACACATACATATATAGTTTAAGGGCGCATTTTTTTTGGTCTACTCCGAAAATGGAGTAATCCTCTTGGAGTAAACCGGAGTAAATCAGAGTAGAAAATCGAAAGAACCTCGAAATCTCAAAACGGAGTAAGTCCTCATCCTGCTTGCGTGACCGTGGTGGCATTTTCGGTGGCGTATATAATCTTAGAGCCTGGAACTAGTTACAAAGTCACGAAAGCACTGGCGATAGCACAAGCTCAAGCCCAAAAAAACGTGAAATCCGTTTTCGGAGTACTCCTAAACCGGAGTACTCCGATGTACTCTGTCTCAATACATGGAGTAAAACGGAGTAAATCCAATTTCGGAGTAAACTGGAGTAAGCCCAAAAAACGTGTTACTCCTTTTTCGGAGTGTTATTCCGTTTTTGGAGTAGACCAAAAAAACGCGCCCTTAAATACTAACCCCAATTTTTATTTTTATTTACCCAAAAGTATTAAAATTCACATTTTCTTCAAGCACCAGCACCAGCCTTAGTACTTCGTCTCTATGATTTAAAACTTCGAAACTCAAAGTAAATCTCGAGAAATAGATTAGAATCAGGCTAAATCCCTGTAATATGAAACGATTGAGTCGGTAATATTTGTACATGTTGAACAAGTCCCATAGAATCAAGAAGATCTAAGAATCGGATTGTGCTTGGGTCATTCGAGACGTCAACATGAATATTCATATCTCCAGTTATCAGTAGAGATTCAGGCGATATGATGGCAGATTCCATGTAGACAGTAATCGGCGAACTCATCGAGAAACGTTGAGATGTTGACTCGGTGGACTTGAGAATATGGAGTTCGGTACATAACAACCATTCTAAACTTATCAGTTCCAGAGAAAACCAGATATTCAGCAAACTCAAACGATGTTTTCACGCCGGTATTCACCTTGACAAGTTTCAGTGTTGATCTATAAATTACAACTATCCCTCCTGCGAATCTCTCTGGTCAGGGGAAATCTGTGATACTGTAGCCTGGGGGTGCCACACTCAGCACGGACAGCCGCATCATTTGTTTTCATCCACGATTTACTTCTTTGTAATGAGCTGTAAAGCGCATTTGAAAACATGTGTTGAATTTGCACTATAGAAATATATTTTATTATAGTATATTATTATTCCAGACAAAGACAGTCCCTATTAGAGTTGCCAGCCCCTAAGCTCTTCATAAAAGTCGGCGATGTCTCGTTGGATTATTCTTTAGAGAACTAAATATTCCTTGCTTCCTTTAAGGCCCAAAACTGTTCAGTGGAATTGTAAGTGACGGACTCGTCAGAGTGATGTTGGATGGATCAGGTAAAATAGCAAATTTAACAGTTAATCAACTTGTTTAGCCTATTTTATCAGCTGGATAAGGATTTGAACAGCCGGGTCCTGAAGGCTAACGTATGATGTAAAGCGCCGTTGATCTCTACTTGTAAATACCGCTCTAAAAGAAATAAATTATTATTATTATTATTATTATTATTATTATTACTATTATTACTATTATTACTATTATAACTATTATTATTAATAATATTATTATTATTATTATTATTATTTGCAAGACAAAGAGAACATAGTGTTGAACACAACATATTCTAAGGAAAGTGGTTGATTTAAAATTCCTGAAGTCCGTAAGAGGAAGTAAGCTTCTAGGTAAAATCTTACACTGAAGTCTAATTGTAAGTATGAAGGTTTAAAATTTGGGAACGTACAAGATGGAAAATACGGCAAGACAAAATAAACTATGATAGAAACATATCCAGATAAGAGGTCGAAGACCAATTTCATCTTGTTAGTTATAAGCGCAAGAGCTGAACTCTTTTTGATTTTCAAAATAATTTCATTTTCGGCATACCCGCCCTGTTCACACTAAACTTGGAGTTGAATAAGAATCTATGCGATACGAAGTGTATTTAGTATATTTTTAAAAGTGAATCACTTTTCAGACCAAATCGGCCTAGCAGTTGTAAAATAAAGAACGTAAAACAGCTTTCTCAGTGGTGAAATGTCAAATTCACCTTCGCTTGATCAATTTTGTTGTCAAAAAAACTGAGAGTTGAAAACTCTCACACAGCCTAACTTGTGTTTGGTGTTACTCGTTTCTTCACAACTGAAGAGTTGAAATTCCTTAACTTCACAACTGACATGACTATTCATTTGTATTCATGACTATTCATTTGAAGAGTAGAAGTGCTTGATGGCAATTGGTTTCCTTTCTAATTGAAACAGTTTGAAGGACACATGTCGAGACCACTGCATCGATTCGCATGCAATAACCTCAACCTTTCATGGCGACAGGTAAATTTAGATTTATATTTAGGATTATTAATATGATTACGATTAGGGTTAAGTTTAGGCTAGGGTTAAGTTAAGTTTAGGGAGAAGATTAGGATGAGGGTCGGCTAGCATTAGTGTTATTAGTGTCATGCTCAGGTTCTGTTTAAGTTCATACGCCTTAATACGAAACGTCTCTCATCCAGATATTACGATGAGAAAATACTACCAAGCCAATAAGGCAATATAGTTATTTGTCGAGTACAACAGAGCAAACATAGAGAACAGTTCT
Organism: Epizoanthus ramosus; assembly: GCA_026413505.1. NCBI lineage: Eukaryota > Metazoa > Cnidaria > Anthozoa > Zoantharia > Epizoanthidae > Epizoanthus > Epizoanthus ramosus. The sequence continues at coordinate 3,300 of JANVCJ010075334.1, forward strand.
GTTACTTTTGTTGAGATGGATCAACGAGTATAAACAAAGAAAGGTAGAACGTCCCAATTAATAGAACAGTGGAAACGTTTGAATTAAGAAAGTAAACAAGTTACCTTAGAAATATGATAAAGAAAATATCAGGTTGAGTCTAAGATGATTGCGAATATAGCGCGTACGTACATTGACCGCTCCACGGCTGATGCAGAGGTTATATAAAGTTGCTACTTAGTCTTGATGGTTTCCAGTCTTGTGTACTGTAGCTATCGCTTTAAACATCTTCATCACTTCCTCGACCTTCCTCTGGCTGGGAAGGGGTAAGAAGATAAAGTCGCAACGCGCGGAAGCCAACTCCTCTGCAGTCACGTGATTAGTACATGGCTTCAATAGCATCGGCGCATTCGACCAGCTAAGACACCAATATATAGTTAGTGGAGTAACCGGGAAAGACACCATATCTCAAGCCACAAGAATCAATAATATTCACACTGCAAAACATGTATGTATGCAGACATATGTAAAACTTTATTTAAACACGCTGGCTCCAACATCAAAAGTGCGGATTTCAATTTATCTACTTAAAGGGATAGTCGGGATACAATATTTATATGCAATGTAAAGCCACATATAGCTTATCTAAAAACGCCTGAAAACATTTCTGTTCAGAAAATTGTTTAAAAAAATATGTTTTACCAATATGTTTTTTTTTTGTGTACATACGAAGTTTTCTGCTTGTCACTGATTATATATTGAAGTCGGGTGCGCCTTTCATTTAAGGATGAATGAATATCTCAATTTTTGTAGTCATGTATCCATCAATTCATATTCTTGCGGGAGTCGCTTTCTTGACATGAACTCTGTCTATCTATGTCTTTAGAAAATAGCTTTTTCCACACAATTTGCAACCGAGAAAGATATCTTTTGGTTTAATGAGGGAAGACACTAACACTGCTAATAATAGAACGGAGTTTTGGTGTTGCATGTTTATAAAAGTTGGCTTTTCAACTATCACATTTTATCCTAAATGAAAGTTGTCAGTTGACTAGCTCTCCTGCCCTAAAAATTGAAGGACTTACTTTGTAACAAAAATGTAGTTATATCTAATATCAATAATTACTATATAAGATAATGAATTAATACAATGCAAAACTCACTAACAACAATAACAAGAATAGCAGAAATAATATTTGCCTAATATTTGCTGTTTATGTCCTTTTGAATCATAAGATATTTTAATATTAAAATATGGCTGTGTGGGTTATATTGCTCTCGAGTGGTCTCCCGATATCTTGGCTGATATTGGTTGCGACAACTGACAAGCGGCTTGAAAATGTATCCTTCAACTAACAAACAAGTGACCATTTGATACTAACGTAGGGTGGGAGTGGAGGAAAATTTACCTGGAAGCTTTCTACTTCGTTTCCGATTTTTATTCAGATTTGACAATGAGTGGAATAGAACACATTCACTTCTTCTCGGATATGGACGTTAAACCGTAGGCCCACACGAGCTAGAAGATTTGACACTTACTTACACAGAAATAGTACACTGAGCATGTGATTAATGTGATTTGGAATAAATACAAACTTTCTTTAATTGCATAATTTTCAAAAACACTGCAAACTTTACTCGCTTTTCACGTGTTTCAAACCTTCATTCCTGAATGCGCAATTTGTTCCAGCAGTACAATTGAATGTACCTGCATGTCACTGACAAGTTATAGATATTGTATTTCTTTCTTGTATATCACTTCTTGTTGTCCTGTCGAGCTTACAACTTGTGTTTCATGACTGTGAAGGCTTTGTTCCTGACATGACTTGAGAGCATGCGCATTACCGTGACATAGCCACTTTAAAAGTTTGACTCGCGAGTCTTGTGGATCTGTACTGGCTCTTCATTTATATTGTCCCTACTACAGTACATGCCCACCTTGCGGCGTGTACTGCGCATGCGTGTGCGCAAGTAGCCCATCCTTTCCTTCAAGTACGCCTTGAATTTCTCGTTTCTAAACGCGTACAAGAGAGGGTTGATACAAGAATTCAAGTTGAACCCTATGACTGGAAAGTACACGGCTACAACCATTCTCCATATCTCTCCCCGCCCGTCTGTCTGTATCGTCGGGTAGCTGTCTGACAACACAAGGATCCCCGTCATTAGGATGGGAACAAAGAAGAACAACATATTCGTAAACACCAGCATAGCGATCCGCTTGGCGGTCTTAGATTCTCGTGTAATGCCCATGTTCTGTTGTGACCTGCGCACTACGATATAAATGTGAATATACAGGGCGATATTTAGGATAAACAGAGCCATTCCCGTGATACCAACCGGCAAAATGAATCGCATGTGTCTTGGACTGTCGAATGTTGAAGCCCCCGGGATACAAAAGGAGTTACGGGTACTTAACTCTTGAACTAAAGAGATCACAGCACACGTCAAAACAATGAACCACATTAGGGCCAAACTACCGAGAGCATGCTTTTCTCTCATCCTGAAGCGCGGCTTCATAGCAAACACAATGGCGAGATATCTCTCTACTGTCAGTAATGACGATATTATTGTTGAGCCACAGATACCCACAAACCATAGCGCACCGAGAGGGAGACAAAAATCCCGGATGTCTTGGAGAAATGCCTCATAACTTTTTGTAAGCTGTATGGTTACTATGGCAACGGCATGGACACAGCTGCAGAGATCACATAGCGCCATGTTACTCACAAATAGCATGGATATATTCTGGCGTAAGAACGTGGTAGTCAGAATGTGAAGGAATGTAATCAGATTCAGAGTTACTCCAATTATAGCGATAGGATACTGGATGACAGACAGTACAACTACATATCTCGTCACACAAGGATCGTCTATCTGTTTTGTTGATAAAGAACTACGGCAGGTTTCAATGTGATTGCATTTATCGAACACGAAGCCCTGACGGGCGAAACCTATCGACTGGTTGGTAAAGTGATGCGTTGTACATATACACTTGATGGGCAGACATTCTGTGCAGGTTCCCTGTGCGATTTCCTTTGCATGGGTACACCTTGACCCAGTTGCTTCTCTGTTGTCATGGATACTGACATTCCTAACCAATGAGCAGTCGGTACAATGGTCATTCCAGGACGCACCTCTGATCTCGCTCAGCGTGCTCAACTGAAGCAAGTTTGAATTCGGAATCCACTGTTTGTTTCCGCTGACGTCAATCAGGGATAGTAATGGCATGTCATCGTCGATATTCCCGTCCCACAACTGGAGGGGATTCAAGCTGATATTTCTGTACATGAAGAGATAAATATCTTTATGAGCCCAAAAGCTGTAGTTTCTAAGAACCGTTAGAGCTAGTGACCTGCAGAAGGATATATTGGTACCGTATTCCATTGCTACTACTTGGGATTTGTTCTGTACAAGCCGACATTGAGGTAAGAAGTAGCGATATAAATCTACAACTCTTGCCTCAGATTATCGTGTAGTTAATTCAAAAAGCAAACAGCAAATATTAAATGGAGGCAAGTGATGGCGAGTGATGATGAAAGATGGAGAACTAGTAGTAATGATACAGAACCTCGTGATCTGTCTCTCAAGTTGCTGGCCAGAAATGGCCTCCAGTTTCCTATGGTGAAGGCTAAGTGATGGCGAGTGATGGTGAATGAGAGAGAACTAGTTGTAATGATACAGAACCTCGTGATCTGTCTCTCAAGTTGCTGGGCAGAAATGGCCTCCAAGTTTCCTATGGTGAAGGCTAAGTGATGGCGAGTGATGGTGAATGATAGAGAAGTAGTAGTAATGATAGAGAACCTCGTGATCTGTCTCTCAAGTTGCTGGCCAGAAATGGCCTCCAGTTTCCGATGGTGAAGGCTAAGTGATGGCGAGTGATGGTGAATGATAGAGAAGTAGTAGTAATGATAGAGAACCTCAGTCTCGAGTTCGTAATGGTGAAGGCTAAGTACTTACAATGACAACAGTTTCCATAATCCACGAAACGCGCCTCGCTCGAGGGACTGAATGCTGTTGTTGGACAAAGACCTGCAAGTAAATAAAAGGCGATACTTCTTACATTTATATTAAAACTACTAATAATATCAGACACTATGAGGTATAAATAGGAAAACACTTACAGGTTTCGTAGACGGGTGAAGTTTTCAAATACTCCAGCTGGAACAGAGCGTATTGCACTGGATGACAAATCTCTAGAAGTGTAAAATGTAGTTGTTATATATTACTCAATTGTTGCTGTTTGCCTAGAGCTGCACTAGTTTTCTACTATTGCAAATATGCCAGTGAAGCATTTTTTAGTACAGTATGTGTCTGCGTCTGCGTCCACGTTCACACTCTCGTCTACGTCTGCGTCTGAGCCTACATCTGCTTCTATTTCCGTGTCCACGTCTACGTCTGCGTCCGCGTACGCGTCGGTGTCCGCGTCTGCGACCGTGTTCGCGTCAGCGTCCGTGTGCGCGATCGCGTCTGTGTCCGTGTCCGCGTCCGTGTTGGTGTCCGTGTGCGCGTCTGTGACCGTGTCTGCGTCTGCGTCCACTTTCACATTCGCGAATACGTCAGTGTCTGAGCCTACAGCTGTTTCTATTTCCGCGTCTATCTCTGCGTTTGCGTATGCGTCGGTGTCCGCGTCCGCGTGCGCGTCCACGTCTGTGACCGTGTTCGCGTCCGCGTCCGTGTGCGCGATCGCGTCTATGTCCGTGTCCTTGTCCGTTACCGTGATCGTGTCTGTATGCATCTATGTCGTATGAATTAAATTACTAATCTAAAGCTCACAGTATGTCAACAGCTTTCGGTGTCTTGATTACACGCTGCAGATCTGCCAGTTCCTTTACCACGCATGTCGCAGTGAAAATATTCCGCTGAACCGAACAGTTACACTGCGGGCTGATACAATTAGAGTTGGCCATAGCAGCAAATCCTACTCCCGCTGTGCTGAGTACAGCGGTTATCACCACGAGTGTGTAGGAAATCAGAATCAGGGCGCTGCGTTGTTGAACGCACATTATGAAATGATTTATCCCCGTGTATTCTTTGGATACCTGCGAAGTGACTCTGAAAAGAAATAAAAAAACATATACTTTTTCAAATTACAAGATACGTTTAGAAGTCATACTCGAAAGACGTTATTGTAACGTTCAGATAAACTTTAATCACTTATATTTTAATGTGTTTTGTTTCCCATGATCATGGAATATTAAACTTGGGTTTGTATCAACGTTGCGTTGCTGCTGTATCGAACTAAGTTCAGGAATTAGCCGACGATTAAACTAGTCGAGCAGCTATAAAATGTTTTAATTACTTTAGTGATTGAATCTACGGCAACAGTTTCGCTTTTATGTTATTTTTATAATTATTATAACTGGATTGAATTCGATGTTTGAAACCGTTACTGTGCCTTCGTAGCGCTACTGGCGATCCGAACTGATTCAATTTAGTTCGACACGCCAGCCGAGCGAGACGTTTGAATCAGGCCTTAGTTTTGCGATCAAAGACAAAATATAATATTTCTGTTTTGTGCGATCTTTATACGTTTTCTCAGTCGGGAAACAACACAGCACAAAAATGCGGTTGTACGTCTAAACCTTATAGAGAGAAATGCTACATTTTCTATACCCAATTCAACCGTTGGCAATATGTTTAGCACAATTTTAATTGTTGCAAGAACGTTTTTACATGGTGATTGGTAATTTGACGTCAATTCGCAATCACCGGACATATAAATATAAATTATCAACTTTTTAAAAATATAGATTAGTGAAAATATATTTATGACTCAGACTGAAGTAAATAATTCTACCTCTGTTGATAAAAGCATCTTTTTCTATTCAGTGTAGAGACAAAATTTCAAAACAAATGTTCAACCCTCGGGACACACTTAATTTCTTTTGTTAATAGAGTCATTGGCTCTCAACGTGGGCGGAAACCATATGACTCCTATTGTGCATCGTAATGTTCCAAAAGAGTGGCTCAACCAAAGCATGTGTAATGCTATTGTGATTTAATATAATGTTTCAGAGCAGTCGCTGAACTACGCGATTCTATTGTGTGTTATTATGCTTCATATCCAAGAATTCGTTTCTCATGTTCATCAAGTCAGTGCATTGCCTTGCAAAAAGCAGCTTTGCTAGATCCAGTGACGTCCTTTTAAACCAGTGGGTGAAACCCTTGACATGACTATTCATACTTTTCAAATTGCTTGTTTTCTAAAATTGGAACTTTTAAATTTTCATAAATATTTAGAACTTGAAAGATCGGCTGTTACACGTGTCGAGCAAAGTTTGTTTACAACTGATTCGCACGCAATTCGTTTGGTGTAATTTAAAACCGATAGGTAACTTATAAAGCTAATATCTCGACGATAAATACATTTTATGTTTTTGATTTCCTTCAGCTGATTGATGAGGGTCGAGTTATATTTCGTCAAGTAAAAATATTGAACTTATATTATATCTCACCCCAGCAATATATTTATAGAACTAAAGAATAAGTAGAATAGGAAAACATGTCATCCGTAAATATGTAATAATAATTTATTATATCACTGACTCGAAACTGTTTAGTTAGACTTGTTCAGTACGTTTATTACTAATGAGTAAGCCATATCTAGATATTATAACCAATTTCTTTTTACATTCTCAATTTCTTGTTATTAGTTTATTTCCCTTTCACTTTTGTCCATATTCTCCTGTTCTAGCTGCATATTTCGCAGATTATATCTTGACATTTTAGCTCCTTGATGAAGTCCACGGCACAATCATTAACTTTTCGTCAACTTTATCTCGTGAAATTCTAAAAGTTGAAGTCTTTAAGTTAATGAAAATGTTCGACACAATTTAGAAAAGTTGATAATATTGAACTTCAAGACCGATAGTGACAATTTCTTCTGCGAACTTCAATGGAAGAACTTTCAGAAAACTTCTACGAACTTCAAACGCAAAAGCACCAATGTAATTGGTTGGTCATTATGGATCGAGAAGACCGTACTGGAGAGCTTACTTTCATAAAGACTAACAAACAAAATATCTACAAAAATATGTATAGAAACCCACAGTTGTTATTGAAGTGGAAACTTCAGTAAACTTTATAGAACGTACCTCTAGATCTGAAACGTGACAAGAGAAGCCCGTCCTCGGGTCGACAGTCTACTGCGAGTTTGTCTCCAGGGTATTCAGTATCGCCACACGTTGTGACTGGTGCAGAGAATGCAACCTTATTTCGATTGTGTCCCGACCTCTGTAGCTATTGCTTTTATGATCGTTATCATTTGCTCTGGTCGGGAAAGATGGACTCACAAGTCTGATCGATGGCTTGCTGTTGTGGCCGGCTAGTTAGCCTCACGGTCGGCTGAATTTGGTTGGAATCGATCATGCAACTAGTGTGCAATCACTTGCAACAGATTCGCCCCAGGGCATATGAGAATATAATTATATCTACTCGTACTCATGAAAAAGAGTCAAGTCAAAACAGTAGAATCTATCAAAGCCTTTCTCTCAGCTCGGTTTATCCGTTAAAAAGTTACATAGGCAACTATATATAAACGCGATTTGTAATAGGTTTTGATAAATATACGAGGCCGTGTGATCTGCTTGATTAGTATGACGTCATATACGCCATACCCGCGCAATATTATTCCTACCGGCTAATTGCTCCAGCATCAACTTCTGTTTGTGTTCATTATAGTTTTAGAATATCGCTGGTGCTTTCGCTCTTTATAAGGTATTTCCGCCTATACAATAATATCGACACTGTAAGGTTATTACAATTTTCTTACGTTGTATTCCAATAAAACTCGTTTTTAACCCTGTCTTTCCAGGGCGCCTTTCAATTGGAATACAAAGAAATATAGTTTCTCAGAACATGGAGAAAAAACAAGTGGTACCGACTTTTATTGATTCAAGTGAAAATGTTTGATGAGCAATATCAAGCGACTTTGATTGAAGAAGATGACTGCATGACGTTAGTGCTTCCACCTTTAAACACACAAAGGAATGCCTCTTGTCGGTATGCGTACAGCGGCAATATATCCCCGATTGGTGACTACCGCTTCCGCATATATACTGCTAAATGTCCTGCTATATGTAGGCATGCAATGTATAATGGCTCCGAGTATCTATAAACTGTGATGTAAACACGCCGGAAGTTTTAGAGCACGGAAAGATTGAGAGAAACACGGGGCGGAGCCGGCTGCTTCTTAGTGTTGTACTCCTTGCTTGTATAAAATATAAATAAGATGAAGATAAAAGAGTGCCTTTGTATTATCTGTTATAAAATAGGGAAGATATAACGCGCGCTCTCATTGGCTAACGGATGGAAAAATGAGTGTTTATATCAGAGGATAAAGACACTCTAGTCAAGATATAACGCGCGCTCTTGAAACATGTCCTATTTTATAAAAGCAAGATAAAACGGCTGTTTGTGTTTATAAACTGTGATAGTATATAACTTAATAGTTTTAACGTGTGCATAATTTTCAGGTAGTTACAGAAGGTTATGTACACCATACTCAGTTTGGCAAAAAGGACCCCCATTATGACCGGTAGGTAAACTGATTTGGGTTTATATTATTTATCATATATTTGTACAGTTAAGTAAGTAAGTAAGTAAGTAAGTAAGTAAGTAAGTAAGTAAGTAAGTAAGTAAGTAAGTAAGTAAGTAGGTAAGT
>JANVCJ010075356.1:0-11939 GCA_026413505.1 Epizoanthus ramosus
TGGATTCTTCGGATTGCAATCCTGGATCAGATTCTTGAAAATTTTGACAAAAGGAACGCAAAATCCAGATCTGGGTTGGATAGTATCGGGAGTGGATTCTTCGGATTGCAATCCTGGATCAGATTCTTGTAAATTTTTGCAAAAGGAACGCAAAATCCAGATCTGGGTTACAGAACGCACCCTAAGAGTCAGCAGCGCCTGGCACGTCTGACGAGTCACGCATCTCGACTAATACCAAACAGCGCTCGCATTAAATCGGTCTCATCTTCATTGTAAGTTTCATATAAATTGTTGGAGGAAAAGACAGCAATAGGCAAGTAAAAGTTAGCAGCAAATGTATTTTTAAACTAGACGAAAACAACAACAGTTAAAGAACAAGAGCTAGATACATCACAGAATCATACGTGCAGGAGCATTTTGTGACAGCACATTCCTCTGATTAATTTTATTTGCGAATGTGGGAACGTGCGCTTGAACTCTGTACACGTGGCATGCATTGTTTACTCCTCAAAATATTTGGTGGAGGTGCATGTGTGGCCTGCTTCGTGGCACCCTTACCCGTTTTCAGACCAAAATATGCGAATTTCCCTACTCAATTTCAGACCTGGCCCTAGAACGTTGTCCGTCCCATTTCATACCAGTGTGATTTAAACAATCTCAGCTACCATGAATGGGTTCTGTTTCCGTACGTACTTTGGTCTGATCACACGGTAGGTCTCCGAGACCCACAGTGTATTCCAAAAACCATATCCAATTTCAGACCAAATGATCAAAATGTATACCCAATTTCAGACCAAATGATCAAAAAGTATACCCAATTTCAGACCAAATGATCAAAAAGTATACCCAATTTCATACCAAATGATCAAAAAGTATACCCAATTTCAGACCAAATGATCAAAATGTATACCCAATTTCAGACCAAAACGGCTCGAAAACCATACTCTTTGGGCCCGCACCTACCTACCGGTATATAGTAGCTCATGTGAGGGAGTATCCCCCCCCCCCCGGGCGTGAGGCGACCACTTCTTATTCGGGTGTCTTATCGTACAGTGTATTCGCCCAGGTTACTCAAATATCCAGAATGAAAATTAGCCCTGCAAATCCCGAATGTGGACACTGTCAGTATATTTAGATACCATACCTACTGTCTGCATTAATACACGTGGCAGGCCAGAAAATGTACACAAAATTGAAGGCGCCTTTTCGTTTTCATCAATTGTCTTGGTTTTCAAGCACATCGCACTACAAGTTTGAAAGGGATGGCTCTCAGAAACGACACAGTGAACTTGCGACAGCCGGAAAACTGCAGTGTATTCCCAAGCTTCATGTTTCTTTAATTCTTTAGTTCTTATGCTTTTTTATATCCGTTTATAATACTTCGCACCAGACTACAAAACAGCCCCTTTCTTTGCCAGTAATCCGAAAATCGGTTCGCAGTCGAAAGGTGGGAGATTGGGGAGAGGAAGAAACCGCGAACCGATTTTCGGATTACTGTCAAAGAAAGGGGCTGTTTTGTAGTCTAACTTCGCACAGAAAAACTGAACACTTTAGCTTTGTGCATATCTTGTCTCTAACTATAACTGCAACTGTAGCAGACGTTCGAATCGTTTTATATCAGTCGTTTATATGAGTTGCAATATTTTCCTTGCAGAAACGATCTTGAAATATTTTGCGTACAAAAACAATTTCTTTCCTCCCTCTCCCCTCCCCCAGACACAGAAAAATATTTATAGTCCCTGTTTGACCAAGGATTTACTTGGATTTACCTATGTGAACCAAAATTAATCTCTTGGACTCTGTTGTAATAATCCGGTAGCAAGAAGCATTATGTCTCCTAATGATATATTGAAATATGGTATAGGAGTGTAGGAAGGAAAACGAGAACTGGTTTATAATTGTGACTGACTAACAGCTGCTTCTCATCATGTGTCTCATCATAGTAGTCAGACGTTATTGTTTTATATATGGCATGACCCAACTTACTGGAGTTATGATAAATGTCGCCAGAATCTCTCAAATCATTTGTGATTAGAATAAATCCATTTTATCAAACTTTTTATGGAATAAACATATATATATGTAATGTTGGTCTCTAGAAGCCATACACTGCGTGACTATTTCCATTTGCTCCTCACAATATAAACGATTAGCGCGGCTAAATATATTAAATCCGTGGCATTCATACCACAGCGGCTTTCGTTATTCGATGCTCTTTCATCCACTGATTTACTTTTGTGTCTCAAACAATGCACTAAACTGAATGTTGTATATATTCAAAAATGTAAGAACCCAAAGTCAATTTGTCAGCGGGGTTCCTATTGTCGATCAATTTGTAGCACTCGGGATAAATGCACTGATCCTTCAATCTTCATCGATGTAATATATATATATCACGGACTAACTCGCTCGAACTACACAATACTGATCCGAGAGCGTCATGTCTATGCCAGTTAAGCCTTTCTTCACTCGACTCCACTTTTGAAATATTTAAAGCGGCGATAACAGAGATATTTACGCTATTGAAAAGAGGTCGAGAAAAGCAACCGTTTGACTTTGAGTGTTGACGCTGCTTAACGCTTCGGGTGAACAAGCAATTTTATAACTAACTCTCTAGACTTGTTAACCGCTTTGGTTTGCTCAAATCGAATATTATCAACTGACCTTTTGCTTTCTCAATCGTTAGGAATTTTCAATTAATTCCTCCATCAACGGAGTTTATCCATGGCCAAGCGGAAATTCGTATGCCCCGGATCAGTTTCGATCACGTACCTCTAAGCGTGTATTAAAATTGTGTATATTAATATTACTTGGCAAATGTGCAAATAGAATATCCGGTTTCTACGGCAACGTCGGAAGCGGTGCGAAATCATTCCATGTACTCTGAGCACTGGCGTTGCTGATTAGCTGAGAAAAACAAATATTGCTTTAGTGGTTGGCTGAAGTGTAAATTTTAACATCTCATTTACGGATTCTTTGATTTAAAGTGCACAGAATTGTGACTTCCAAGGTGATGGCCACGAAGCAAAAATATCAGTTGTCATTGTTGATTGTACAAATATGTTTGGTTTACCTTTGCTCAACATTCAACAACTTCAAAAGACCTGGACTTTCATATTCATCAACGATATTACAGTACACTTGATGGCCACACGTCGATTGTAGATTCAGGAAAGAACAAAAATTTACAATTGTTTTGTAATTTTGTATTCATGAATCTTAATAGTTAATTCCATTTTTCTTCGGAGTTCGGGCTGCGTTTGTCTTCAGCATAAACATAGAAATACTGGCGATTTCAGATTCTGCTACCTAGAAAAAATATACCTCGAATATTTTTGTATCATGGGTAGCAGAGGCTAGAGTCGCCCAGATCAGATCGGAGCTGGAAATGCTGATTCGGCCTTCGGCGTCCGTGGTCCATTCCCAGCTAGCTCCGATCTAATCTGAGCGAGTCTAGATTCTCGTGTACGGTACCCTGGGTGTTATCTGCATGACTTGAAGGAAAACGAAGACGGTTTGTTTATATTCGTTGTGGGTGACATCCTTACATCTACCCTTATGATAATCAAATTTTTGTCATCCACAGAATGTTAAAAATTATAAGTTTGGATACTGCTAGATTCGCTAAAAATAATGTACCGATCAATATAAACTAGGGCTAGGGGAGGGGGGTGGGGGAAGTTGTCAGATTTCTGAAGCCGTGAAGGTGGGCTAAGATATTTTTATCAAATCGATATAAAAAATATACCAAAAGGGACCCAGGGCCAGGGGAGAAGTAATTGTGGCCAATCCTGATCCAACCGTCCGTTCATCCCTTCCCCCTCCATCGCCTCTCCTCCTCCGGGTTTGCAATTACATTCGGATAGCATCACGATTGATTTTGAAACGCTTTTTGCTTTATATTTGCCATTCGCGTATTAGATTATTCCACTGCCAGCCACAAAATTAAAATTTGAAGAATAGCAAATTATGTATATATACATTTAAACATAGACGACAACCACGTGGTCGGAAAACTCTGTAAATTTTGGAAAACAAAACAATTTTGAGTTTTGAAAAAGGGGGATGCATGTTTTGCTGTACACTTTCGTGTAAACTATTCTTGTTTGTTTCAAAATGCCAATTGCAAATTACGAATCAGTATCAAAGTGAAGCGTTTTCATCGAATTTTGCTTTTGCTGGGGGTGCTGCAATACTGACTGACCAGTAAATTGAATAAATTGAACTATAATAATAATAATAATAATAATTTAAAATTTTCTATAGCGGTACTGATCAATAGCGCTTTACAAACAAATTACAAATAAAAAGTTTGAATTATTAAAAAGTTTACTACACTTTGGTGTCTTTAGACAACCCTACTATTTAAAGGGTGGTTTCCACATGAAGATGGTGCTCATGTGCTGCAGCTATGGCTGGGGTGTCGGCCGTAGACGTACCCGCGACAACCCAGTACTAATGTCTACGATGCTACACCCTGCAGCATGTGTGAACATCTATTTATCTACCGCAGACATACCGGTGACATCGCCGGTTGACTTGGGTACTGTCTCCAACAGCACTTGAGTATAAACCCGGCGAAATCGTGGACTTTATTTGTCCGCGCTACGTCATGTTTCAACAGCTGTTCAATTAAAATTATGATAAATGGCGCCATTTTCATGGAATCTGATTCACTGTGATCACTCGCTGACTGCATCACAGAGGCCACAGACCGCCTTCTCTTAAGCCGGTTTCCGTATAACCCTAACTTCCCTAAAATGGATAAAAATTAAATATCGAGCACAGTGCTGCGGCAAGGCCGGACGAGGTACCGTAAACATGCCACAGAAACCGCAGGCAAATTGTTCCCATGTCCCTGCAGTTCTAGCGAGAGATCGTAGCAAGTTCTACTGTGATCCTTGGCGCCGGAAAGTGGCTCGCATGGAAAAGCTGAGTGGAATATGGCCTTGATTAATAGAAGACTATTGCCAAACTGTTGGATGGCTCTGCTAATAAGCTACATAATGCTATGGCGTAGAAGAAACAAGACCACAGAAAACACAGATGCTGAATGTCTCCTGTACATGTATATGCGTCGTCATCCTCGGAGACTCGGGGGCAGACCGCCGGGCGGCGAGAAAACAGGGTGCGCGGACGTTTCAAGTAAACGCCTCTCTCCCTACCCCTGTCTGCCCCTGGCCCTGTACGTCGTCATCCTCAGAGATTGAGGGGCAGACCGCCGGGCAGCGAGAAAGCAGGACGCGCGGCCACGTATCAAGTAAACTCCTCTCTACTTTTTCTCCTTTTTTTTCTCCTTTTTTTTTCTTTTTCTACTTTTTCTCTTTTTTTTCTTTTTTACTCCTCTCTACTTTTTCTCCTGCCCATTGGTCTGCTCCTGCATGGGTCTCCGAGGATGGTACGTCGTGCATCGCCGGAGAAGTGTGTTCCCATTAAACATTTTCCTTGTCTGCGGTGCCGTAGCGACCGGAGGAGTTGTAGAGACTACCGCAGTTGTCGGAATAAATTGTTGCCATTAAACCTGAAACTGCCGCATGTACGCCACAGCTCGATCCGCAGCACTGTCTATGGCGCTTAAGGTTCAATGGAGGCCAGAATCGGATTATATGGAAGCCTACCCAAATTTTTCACCCGTAATTTGCATATCTCTCCAAATGTCAGTTTTCTTTTTAAAAAAAGTAAGGCTTACTATAGCTACAAGACTTTGTTGTTAAAAAATGCAATAGGCAGGACCCATATTTGCTAGAAATAGTGTTTCGACAATGCTAATCGACACTGGTGTCATTGAGAAAGTCCAAAGCCAAGTTGATACTCAAACTTACATCTACTGTTTACATTTACCACTACCAGGTTTGATTGCTAAACATTCAACTGAACTGAAAAGCATCTGGAGCATTCTTTTCATGTCCTTTCTCATTGGTTTACAGCAGCAAACTCACAGTAGTCAATCTCTCCGTTCTTATCCCTGTCCAGGAGCGAAATCAACTGCCTCAGTTGCATATCGGTCAGTGGTATCTTTGCACTGCGCAATCCCTGGAACATGTCCTCTGGACCGATAGCCAGGGACTTGCCCTTGTCCAGAAAGTTGAACAAGTCTACTGCCCTCAGCCGCTTCTCAATCAGGTAATTCTTCAGGATAGTTAACAGCTCGTGCTTCTGGTCTTTATGTTCGTTTTGGCTGTCGAGACCAAGCTTGGCCTTGCGACTTGTAGCTGGTGAGACGCCACATGTGATCTTGAAATCGGGATTGAGCGCAATGCACTCGTCCTTGAGGTCAAGGAAATCTTTCTGAACCAGGACATTGTTCAAACAAAGCTCTTCTATTGCAGATTCCGTGTTGTGTTTCATTGCTTTTAGTAAAATGAAAGATCCTTGGCTCTCTAGTGGGTTGTGGTTCATCCGTAGGATCTTGAGGGTCTTGTTAACCTAGAGTAGTGGCGAAAAACAAGTTGTATGAAAGATTGCGTCGTGTAACTCTTTGTCTGATCATTTAGTAGCTAATATCTGTTTGCATATGTGTATATATGTTTGTTTATTGCGGATTGGATTGCGTTGTAGTTAGTTTTCTTGCGATTTTAGCCTTTCTTAGTTTTTAGATTGTAATGAGCACTGAGAAGTTTTTAAATGCGCAGTTGAAAAATAAAGTTATTGTTACTATTATTATTATTATTGTTATTATTATTATTATTATTATTATTTTCGGTTCATGCACACCGGACGCACCGTTGGTGCCTAGTCCGGTGCGTGTCCAGTATGGGGCGGCTCAAAACGCTGCAACTTGTATCGGTTGGCATTCACTACATATATAATAATACCGATGTCAATATGTTGAAGGTTTTGGGCGGCGAATCGCTGTTAATGAGTCCACTCGGCTAGCGGACGATTGTAATGGAAATGCGCCGAACACTTTGTGAAGTTAAAATTACATTTTTCAGTAAAGTTTAGTTTGGCGCTATTTTGACGAATATCTTTCGTTATAGTTTATAGGGATGTAGCACGGATGCTGATAATAATTGTCAAATATGTTTAGATTTTTCGAAGAAATTTGAAGAACAAAGCGGTGGGGGAAGATTTATCTGGTTTGGTCAAATTTGATTCAACGTTTGAGCAAAATCTTGAGCAAAATCTTAATCTTACAATGACCGGATAGGTCTTTCGACCTGAAGAGTCCTCGTCAGCTAGGGGAAGATCGATTATTTTTTAAGGAAGTTTAAATTTTATTGCATTTTGCGTAAAAGATGGGTTGCAATTGTTCTGATATCCTGGCAGTTTTTACTTGAATTCTTAGGGTACACTACCAGTTAATTGGATATCGGTGAGCGTGGTTGGCTCAGTCAGTAACATCTCTGACTCCCGACCAGAAGATCACAGGTTCGAACACCCATTTATAATGCCTATGTATAATAAATGTTCCCTCTTCCTGCTTGTATTGAAAATAATAGGAGTATAAAGAAAATTATACAATGCATGAATGAATGTTTTTTCTCCAATTTTGTCAGCACAGGTCTTAAGATAAAATCTGCATCAGTGGTGGATATAGGGGAGGGTCGAGGGGGACCGGTGCCCCCCCCCCCTTCTCAGTCCATGTCATATTTTTTTATCGACGACTTACTTCCAGAAACAACTACGAAGTAGACACAACATAAACAAGAAATAAATGAAAGTAAGCACCACCAGAATGCGCTCTAGATTTGTCTAGTTAAAGCCAATTGACTAAAGGAAACAAAATGCGCTCAATCGCACGAAATCCCATTCAGACTCCCTAGTTTTTAAAGCATGCCCCCAGGATCCCCTTACAAACTCGCGCATTCAGCCATCGCATTTTCTTATTTCGATGATCGGTCCGCTCTTTTCGAATTCCTAGATCCGCCCCCGTGCACGTAGACTTTTCAGCGGTGAACTAGTTTAGGTTATATAATATTTAAGCTGTGTTCCAACTACAAGTCTAAAGAAAGGGAATAAATGTCTCCGTCACCTCAGGATTTCAGTATATTAGGATAAATAACATTAATAATAATAATAATAAATTTATATAGCGCCTTTTGCGTGGCTTCAAAGGCGCTGATACATATAGTCAATACTGCGTTAACTAGTTAAAATATTTAAAATTATGTCCTATATAAAACTGTAAAATCTAAAGAGATTGCTTAAAAAGGTATGTTTTCAACTGTCTCTTAAAAACAGTTGGAGATGCACAACTTTTAAGCGTTAGAGGAAGTCGATTCCACAGCTCAGGCGCAGCTACTTGAAACGCACGGGCACCACATTCAATTGTAACCTCGCATTAACAAAGTTCACTCATACCTCCAGCCCCTTGGCCATATCGAGTGCCCCCTTCTTGGTGATGCGGTTGTGGCTGAGATCAAGCTCGGTCAGAGTGTTGTTGTTCTTCAATGCCTTCCCCATGGCGGCGGCACCTTCGTCTGCAAAGCCGTTCCAGGACAGATCAAATGTTTCAATGGTGCAGTTGATTGCCAGTCCAGCACAGATAGCGATAGCTCCTCTCAACCTTGGAACAAACAATTTACGGTTAGTGCAAGTATAGCAAGCTTACCGGATGGAATTTTCTACCCTTAGCGCGCCTAGTGATTGACGCCAAAACATACCCTAAACGGGAGCTATTGGCCACTGGACAAACTCAATTTTCATACCCAAAGAGGGGAACCAGACAAAGTGTCGAGATCACAATACACTCACTATTCCTTCAGTTGTTTCAAAGGGGAGATTGCTGCAGTATTTAAATATATTATAGTTGAATTTTTGGTCTTGGCAGAAAAACGTTCCTTTTAGTTTAGAAATGAGAGCTATCTTTGTGAAATATTTGATGAAATAATTGCTAATATACCAGGGGCCAAGTCAACAAAGCTTTTACACTTGTAATTTACAAGGGAAACTATTGTTTCAGAAGTCTAGGACAATAGCTACATTTGTAATTTACACTTGAAAAAGGTTTTATTGAATTGGGCCCAGGAATCTAGCCTGACTTCAGAGGCTAATTTTCCTTTGCAACGAGAAAGGAGAGAGATCCTTTCTCGCTGCAAAGGAAAATTAACGTCAGAGGTCAGGCTACCAGGAATCTGATAATAATCTTCAAAGTTTGGTAAAACATACGAAGGTGGTATGCGGGTAAGGTAATGTTTATACATGATACCGGTACTAGTTCGTTCCTGAGCGAAACTCTCCTCTGTACTCTTATAGTAAACCTGTAGAATCACATGCATTTTAAATGTACGAAAATGATTTGTTCAAAATAGTTTTCATGCACTTATTTTTGGGCAGGATTGTTCAAAGATGGTTAAGTATCTTCTTAGTCCTTGATGTTTTGGAAGTCTTGATATGTCCGTAAAAATTGGATTTTTCCAGAAAATATACAATAGTTTCTTCACTCTTGATTACAGAACATACTGAAATAAATATCAAATTATTTCTGGCCCATGTAAGTATCGGCATACATAATGACTTTTCAACGGTGTTTTTCATGTTGATTAAACGTGTTGCCGCCAAAAGAAAGTACGAATGGAAGGATAATTTCTTATGGTGACCTGTATGAAGTGACGTTGTTGTACAAGAAGATTCCACTGATTCCACACATAGCTCACACATTGACAATTTATAAGAATACATTTGAAGTTTCACTTTAGCAGTTCGCGAGATTTTGGTTTACTCCGAAAACAGAGTAACGCTCTGAAAACTGCATGAGTAACACTTTTTGAGACTTTTGGGGCTCCGAAACTGGAGTTTTATTCGATCTATTTAAGTTGAATAAATCGGAACTCTCTCAGAGAGAACGTACCAGTCCGTTTTGAGATTTCGTGGGGTTTTTCGATTCTGACCCCGGTCCGACTCCTGTTTACTCCTGTTTATTGCCTGGGTTAGTTGTACTACTTGGCAATTATTCTTCATTTTAAAAAAGATTAAAGTTTTCAGAAAAGACCTGCGCTCTCTAAAGCGCACATGTGGGGGCATACATACACAAACAAACAAACAAACAAACAAACACAACTCACAAGTACAGAAGCATGAACACAGACAAAGTAAAAAGAGACAGCTACATTACGCACAATACACACAGACACATGCACACATATCATCCATGGCTTCGAGCTATTCAGTGTAGTACTCAAGTAAACCTGAAAGCGAAGCCGCATTGCTACTTAATTTGTATGTAAATCGTACCTCAAGTGATTCCAACTCAAAATAAGTGTCACAACTCCATCGTTTGCTGCAATCGCCGGGCCAAGGATTTCTCCGCCAACTTCACAGAATGAATTCTTACTCAGATTCAAATACTTCAGAGTAACATTCACACGAAGTCCCTCAGCAAGCGGTTTCGCATCCTTGTCGATAAAGCTATTTGACGAGAGGTCGAGCCATTGTAAATAGGAATTAAACGTCAACATACTGCCGATGGCATACGCGCCGCGTGCGCCGAGATTGTTCCCCGAGAGATTAAGTTCTGTAATATAACAATTATCCCTGAGCATTCTACTGAAGTGTTCGGCCCCCTCTTCATCCATTCCGTTTTCTCTTAAGTCCAGCTTTTCGACAGTAGTACTTTTTGCCAGGCAACAAGCCAATGCCTTTGTCCCCAACGGGCCGATGCCGTGATGAGCAAGACTGATTCGATTTTTGCCGATGTTCTGGACAAAATACGACGCAGGAGTTACACCAATTCTGCGACATGCTCGAAGGTAGACAGACCTGCCCATCACGTCGAAGCTTGGTCTTCTGTTACTCGAAGGCTGCATTTCATTGTCGGAGCATTCCAAGTCTGTGTCCCAATCGCTGCCGCTTTCATCCGCTTCTTCGTGTTTTCCCTTGATGTTGATACTTTGTATGGTTTCGTTTACGCGTTTGATTGTGTTTTCCGCGTGGCACTTCTTACGCGGTGCTGTACTTTGGTCTGCCATAGTGTTATGACAAAGTTGAACCTGTCTTAAAAAGAAACCTGCAGTCCGCGATGCAACACCGTTAAACAGAATAATCCGACATGTTGTTGTTAACGAATATTTTTACAAGATATGGAGTTATAGACTATCGTTCATTGTTTTGCCGTTGTTGTTGTCAGGTTGTTGCCTTTGTTTTTAACACAGCTCCTTGCGTTCACAACTGTACACTAGATAGCCAGCACAAGCGACGAGTGTCAGAAGATGAACAGGCAAAGTGGACCAATAATTTGGTTTTTACTCGAAAAATCTAACCAGATTTTCGCAACTAGCAACGCCATATCAAAAAGCAATCTTGAAAATGCTTTTTCATGCTTCATTTGTAAATTATATTAGCAATTGGGACAAAAGTTCATAATGAACTAAGATTTTTGGTTTAATTGCTCTTTTGTGAGGAATCTAAAGTCTAAACGCATTAGCGCACAACAACAAAACACGGACAATTATCAAGTTCTAATTATATGCTTTGCATTACTTATTCTGTGCTAAGAAACAGCAGGTGCTTAATCGAAAGCCTGAACTTCGTGCAAATACCTGGACTTAATAACTCCTAAAATAAAAGGGAGAACGTTTAAATATAATGAAACGAACCCGCGTAGGTGATAAATTGCTAACTTTGAAATAAAATCACTGTTTCCGTTTCCGTTACTTTGGTAATAATATAGTCAGCTAGTTTGAATTATTATTTGGTCGAATATGATATTTGATCCATATCTCTGTGCTAAATAATTGGTTAAAGACTGATAAGGAATAGAAAAATCTGACCAAGAAACAAAGGAAATCACTTTCTGGTATTATCTTTTGGGGGTTGTAACTTCATTCAGTGCAAAACTATGTAACACGAATTATAATAATAATAATATACAATTAATATAGCGCGTATTTCTATAGTCCATAGCGCTTTACAACTATTTAAAAAAGATAACCCTTAATATATAAAATAGAAAATAGAATACAAATTTAACCAAAAGCTTGTTTATATAGAAAGGTCTT
>JANVCJ010075367.1:0-11937 GCA_026413505.1 Epizoanthus ramosus
TGATACAGCATATACAATCTGCAGTGCACTTCCAGCCCCTGGTGTACATGATACAGCATATACAATCTGCAGTGCACTTCCAGCCCCTGGTGTACATGATACAGCATATACAATCTGCAGTGCACCTTCAGAGCAGCAACATGTACTGGTGTCTCTCCTTTTTTGTTTCTCTTGGTAATGGCAATGTTTGGCGTGGAATTCAGGGATCTTCTACGATTCCCTGTAAGGCAAAAATGTTAACCTCAGCCAAAGTAAACGAAACTGTTCCTGTGTTAGACAGTGGATACAACAATCAACAGGGTGTGGTGACAGAAACTACCCTTAGTATCAAGTGTATGGTTTATAATATAGCTGCTGTAAATTTCAAAATCAACTGACTGAGAATGACTGTCTGACTTTATATTAGAGCCCATGGCTGGAGACTCCCAGATTCAGGGTGTAACCTGATGATGCTATCTAATCAATTAATGTTAAAACACTTTCTGAGTATTACAGCTACAATATTATTCTCACTGTTTTGAAAACAAAAATATATTAGGTCTGAAAAATTAGGGGGGGGGTTCAACTTGATTCCCATTACTGATTTGAGGATCACTTGCACACACCTGTCACTGGACTACAAGCTAACTTTCTGATCTTGCTACAGGTTTGTCCAAGCTGACTGCCATCTGCATCTTCCATTCTGTCATCTGCCAGTTGCATGCTGTCACAAGATCTCTGTTGTTGTGTCCTGGTTCCAGTAATTTTATTTTCCTTTTCTTCTGGTGCCCCAGGTAAATCTTCTTTTCCGATTTGCTGTTTGGGCAGAACTTTTGTAAATTTATCATCAGGCAGTTTATGTTTAGTGCTACATTCAATGCCTTTCTCGGCAGTAGTCTTACTAGGCTCTTGGAAATCTAATGACCAGTCACTGTTGCTCTTCCTCTTCATCTGTCTTCTACCTTTTGAGTTGGTGAGTTGTAACGATTCTGTTGCAGAAGAAACTGCTCGCTTATTCTTGCTTTTCTGCACCATGTGATGTCCAGAATAGCTTGTGAGTTTCATCTGAACCTTTTTGGCTTTCCCATCATTAGTGTTTTGTGATTGCTTTCTCTTTCTCAACCTGACATCCTGTGTTTGGCCATCATCACTGTCTGAATCAGCTACATGGTCATTTGAAATATTCTTACTCTCCACACCTTCAGTATTAGTAGAAACAAACTTCTCTACTTCATCTTCACTGCTGGATCTGTTTGCTGGTTTGGTTGTGCTTTTAGCAAACTTCCTGGCACTGAGCCTATCTTTTTTGCTGTAAGTTTTGATTGGGGGTTTAAATGCCCTTGGTAAACATACGTCATCCGGGTCACTTTCAAAATCAAACTCAGATCGTGAGTGTTGTTGCTGGTTTGAATTCTTAACATTTTTAAGAGCAGCAAATGTGGATTGTGTGTTTTTGCAGCTGGCTGGTTTGCATTCTGGTGATGGGAACACAAATGAATCTGTTTCAATGGATGGTTGTGTCTCCTCCCAAGTACTCACTGCATGTGTACCAACTGGACGCTGCTGATCAGCATCCAAGTTTTCCTTTAATAATTCTGAAAGTAAGAAACTTATTAATTTATCTCAGATAAAACATACATGATAGTATAGTGTGCTTGACTTAATATTATTATTATTACTTGAGAAGTTTGAAACTAAACCAAATGAAACCAAAACCTTAAAAATGCATAGTCATGCATGTTCTTGTTTCAAACCTTTTTAAACTGGCGATCTAATTAAAATAGTCAGGTTTGGGTGGCTTGTGCATCAGTGCCTGGAACGACAGGGTCCACAGCACATGTCATAAATAAGCAATAAATACGTCCAACTGGCTTTGCTTACCTTTCTTTGATGGTTCTGTCTCCTGTTGTTCAGTTAGTCTTCGCAATGTCACACACGATGCCACAGTGTTAGCGAGCTGTCGGTTGGTTTTCAAGTCTTTAAGCCAGGAAAAAGCACCACATTCTGGACACTTGGAGTCTATTCCAACCTGGTCCTCAACACATTGTCTGGGACATATTCCAATTTTAAAAAATCAGTATCTTCATGATTGAAAAGTTGGGTGTTCCAATCAGAATACCACACCATAATTTTTCAACACTTCAATAAATTGATACAGTACATGTACATGGTAGCTGTAAATACATTGACACTGACATAGTCTTATATAGTATTGTTATTATTTAACATAAATTAGATTAAGTTAAGTAGATTGCCTGCTTCAAGAAATTTAAAAAACTTAACAGCAAAGATCTCTTAAATACAGCAGCAGTGGCTGAGACATTTCATAATAAAAAATGGCAGCTGTACATTTAACCACAATAGCGAGACCCTGTTAGGGGGAGTATGCATGTCCCCCATCTGAATTTCAAAGCAAATTGTGCCGCAGTTTCGTAATGTAATCATATCCCTGTCAGAATTTCACTAGATCAGCTGTCGTTTATCGCAAGTTCATTGCCTCTGTGTCGCCATTTCAGGGCCATGTCGCTTGTCGGAATTTACCCCTAACAGGGCCCAATAGCTTGTGAACCTAACACAACGAATAGGCACATAGAAAGCCAATCATATATTTTTGTGAAATTCATCCCTGGACTAAAAATATTATGAGTGCTAGGTTTGAAGTTTTTATGACCTTTCAGTTCATTTTTATGAGTGATTTTAGGGTTTTAATGCGCTAAAAAATTATGGGCACCGGTAAGTGTTCCAGTTGCCATCTTTTTTATTATGGTCAAATTTTGTCACGATGGCTCATCTAATCAAACGGCTGTTTGTGATTTGTGATACTCAGCACTGAGTTTGCCACATTTTAAAAAGTTTCCTTTTTGGTCTCTTGCTGTTTTTTTGTTGTTTCTCATTTTCTATTTTATTACCAAGTCACGCGACAACGTGCACCACGTGATCTGTTTTATCCAATGGGAGCACTCACAAATTATATAATATTTACATGGTATTCTGGCAGACCAATTCCAGTATACACACGTACCTTTACACATACAATCCCATACAATCACCAATACCAATCGATATTAATTAACTTATTTATATCGATTTCGCGATCGCCGATTGCCGCGCAAAGTTGTTTATACGGTCGTGCACGATCGTGAAGGAGACCAACTTACCGACAGAAATAATGATCACAGGCTTCCAATGAACACGGATCTGAAATCAGACGCTTGCTGGAATAAAACAAATCATTGTTGGTGATAATCTGATTTAAAAAAGGGAGGAAATAAAGGTACGAAGCTGAAATTTGGAAGAAATATAATATACTTACTGGAAATAAACATTCGTGTTATGTAACAGTCAACAATTTGAAAATATGAAATAAAACGTCGGCAAACTTACCAGATCTTACAAGTTAGTAAACCTTCAAGTTCAGATAAAGCTCTCCGAGTGTTCTGCCACCCGATCATAATGAAAAATCCGATATAAAGCCCAAAACGAACCAACAATTCCTGGCCCGTTCTTGCAGTCAAAATTTCCCGCGTTCTCACGAAATACGCGAGTGCGCAGCCTCACGATACGCGCTCGGTAACCACGCTTTCCATGAAACCCAACTATGGCGGATATGTGCTGTCTTCTGTGGTGCCAGTAACTTTAGACAGAGATATTTTATTACTGCGTTAGGTCTTTACCGGGTAATCAACATAATGGCTAAGCTATTAAGTCGTATTGGTTGTCTGCCGCATTATTTTGAGCCCATATGTATAAATTGTTTGAGAATTCAACGACGACAGCTGACAACTTCATCGACTTCTTTGAGTCGGCTCCTTCACAGACGTGAAACAGATGCAGACGTGAAGATCTCTGTATGGTCGTCATTCTTGTTAAGGAGACAAATTCCAAAACGTTGGCCTATTGTTCAACGAGTCCAGTTTGTAAATAATACAGGAGTAACAGTTAAACCCAAAGCGCGACTTCCTGACGAACTGTGGATCGTTCTGATGATTGGTGAGTACTGAGCCCTGACGCTCAAATATCGAACCTCAAATATCTAGACATGTCATGGTCATGATGCTATCATATTTCAAAATTACTTTTATGATTTCCGGTTTAACAGCCATAATATTTTAAAATAACTAACTAGGACACAAGGATTTCTGAATTCACAATGTCAACTTATGCAATCATTTGGAACTGGTCAGGTTCCTGCCAGATCAGACATCAGTTGTGAATCAGTTGTCCGGTCGTGTCAAACTATGGTAGTAGATGTAGCGATGTCAAACTGGTCCAGTCATACCAGTTGGTGTAGCCATGTCAAACGGGAACTCTTCAGTCTTCTGGCCATATCCAATTGGTCCAGTCAATAATGTCAATTTATTGGTGTGATAATCATATAAAGCTTGACAAACATTGCATGCAATGGGCCAGGATTTGACACAATTCCTTGTCCCCAGGGTGGAGAATTTGATATTAAAATTGGACTCTGGGTACCTTTGTTTTTGGTATAGATATAAGTAGGTGCATATAATGGTACCAGTGTTAGTATTTTTTCTGTGGCCAGGGTGCTGGTTTATTTGTCGGCAATAAGTATCAGCTTATGTGGGTCCAGGGGGTAAGGCTTGCATGTTTGGATGTGCATGATCGTTCTGTCGACTACTAAACACAAACTTTTATAATCAACTCTGCATGCCAAATCTCCTTTATTATATGGCAGTACTGATTCTCAGGTCCGTAACTAAATTCCTGCGTTCTGATTGGCTGAAACTTAGTCTGTAGCAGACTTTGAAACAATGTCAGATGAAACAAAAATAAATACAAATGAGCCATATAATAAAAATCTTAATAACCTTGTTTGCTCAGTCTGTCCGGAAGAATGTTTGTCCCTCGGTCTGTACAATGAAAGACCTCAGGCAAAATATTCTCCTGGACTTAGTTATTAAGATGTTTTTATTGCTGTGTTTCATTTTTGCCAATTTACACTGTCCACACACTTTTGAGTTGCACGTAAATTGAATGTCTTTATTAAGGTTGCTGAACACAGTTATTGTTTGTCACAAGTATGAAACTTGTATAGGTGATAACTCTTTAGTCCTTACTCTTAATGCTTATTCTAACAGACTACAGAAACTTATTAGAATAATAAAGTTTTGCTCTACACACCTTTCAAAATAGCCTTTAAAATGACAAAATACAGCAATATCTCAGAATCTCAGATATTGGTGCAAGAACATGCTTTCAAAACATTATGAAGTAAATCTAACAAACAGAAAAAAAATTAAGGGAGTTGATACCTTAAATTGCTCTTTTTAACTTTTCTCGAAATGCGTTTGTTTAAAATGTTTGATTTTGCATAAGAATATTTTTCAACTATTAATATTTGATTTTGCAAAGTTTAAAGAAAATTTATTGAGTAGATTAAGAGAAAACTTAATATTCTGAAAATATTAACTAAGGTGGATTTGTAAGGAAAGTAGATGCCATGGAAACATCTTTAAAGCACTTTTTGTATGCAAAATGTAGTCAGAGACTTAATATCAAGTACTGAGGTAAGCATAAATTGATATTGAAGCTTGTGTACTGGAATTCTTAGAAATAAGAGTAGCCTGCCTGTGAAACTGTGTTCAGACACCTTAACTTGTCAGTCTTGGCAGCTTCAGCTTCCTGATCATGAGTGTGTCATAAATTATAGTTAAAAAGTCAGATCAACTAAATACATTAAAGACCTTATAGGGTGACTCAAGCATACTCTGTATTTGTTTAGTATTGACATATTAAGTCGTATTACTCTTTCAACGCACTTCTAAAAGTATATTAAGAAATGTTTTGTTTTTGAAAGGTTAAAATTGTGTTTGATAAAAAGTTAAAAGATGGTTTACAACATATATTTCGCTATAATCGCCTCTTCAGTTGTTCGCCATCTTTAAAATTGTGTATACTTTATATAATGCTTATCACAATGGAAGAACATTCAGAAAAGCTTTCTGTAGCTATTTTGCCAAGAATCAGCAAAACGCGTAGTTTATTTGTTGTTGTAGCTGTAGTAGTTGCTGTTGTAGTAGTTACTGTTAATAATAATAATGGCCTTTATTGGCATTTACTAAGCAATAGACGTGCTAGTTTACAACACTAAGGTGGTGTTGTTGTAGTAGTTGTTGTTGTTGTAGTAGTTGTTGTTGTTGTTGTTGTTGTTGTTGTTGTTGTTGTAGTAGTAGTAGTTGTTGTTGTTGTTGTTGTTGTAGTTGTAATTGTTCTTCTAGTTGCTGTTGTTGTTGTTGTTGTTGTTGTTGTTGTATAGGTGCTGTTGCAGTAGCTACTGTTGCCGCTCTAGTTAGTGTTGTTGTTGTTGTTGTTGTTGTTGTTGTTGTTGTTGTTGTTGTTGTTGTTGTAGTAGTAGCTGTTGTAGTTGCTCACGTTCTCGTTCTCGTCCTCGTTCTCGCTTGTATAAGCAAAAAGGCGATGCATTGTTTTGCAGGACGCAGGCACTGGACGAGGCATTGTCTCTACACATGTTACCTCAGAGGTTACGGGCGGAGATTGCTATACATGTGCACTTGGAGACCCTGAAAAAGGTAGGCGTGACGTGACGGGAGGTGTGACGGGAGCCGTGACGGCATTGGTCGTGTTACATACATAACATGCCCTCTGAAGGGGCACATTTACTCTACAAGGGACTAATAAATACAAGTCTTTAGGCGCCCATTTACTCTATGAGGGACCATAAAACTAAAGTCCTCTCGCGGGACTCATTTACTCTACAAGGGATCAATTAATATAGGCTCTCTAGGGGGACCCACTTACCCTACACGGGACCAATAAACAAACACCCTCTTTAGCACGCATTTGCTCTACAATGGACCTATAAACAAACGCCTTCTAGAAGGACCTATTTGCTCTACGAGGGACGAATAAACACAAAAACATAAACACATAAATAAGTCCTTTCAACACGTGTCCTCTCAAGGGAACCATTTATTATCCAGGAGACCAACAGACAGAATTGGCTAACGGTGTTTACATCTGAATAGCGCTCCGCATAGTTACTATTTATAGTACCAAAATGCGGACAAACAAACCAAAATCGAATCTCAAGGGATTTTTGATGAGCCATTTTCTTTTGTTGGAAATGCAAGAATATCGTTATAAACTCGGACAAACATGGTTGTGACGTCATCTGTGCGGAGCGCTATTGCTGTGCCATAATACTCTTGTAATTTTTTTATTGTTGGGTCTGACAGCCTATTTCCCCTCCCTCCTATTGGCTTTCCATCTGACAGCTTCCATTTGGTTTTCTTCTTCAGTTTAATCAAAGCCTTTCCCATCCTTTTCTGGACATGTCCAATACAATCAAGCTTATGCACTCAACAGAATTCTGCAGTCTCTTCTTGATGTTCCTTTGTCCAGGATTTATAGTCGTCAGATAAAATCCAGTCCTTGTACACTTGTGCATTTGCACCTGGCCATCAATCTTCCTCCAAAAATCACCGCTTTTCTTACGTGGACACTTATAATGTCGTACAATTTGTTTTTCTGTTTTGCTTGTCTTTGAACATACTCCACAAGATATGCTTTCCATTTTGAAGAGTGGCTGAATGACATAATGATAATTTAAAAATAATTTGAATGACATAATGATAATTTTTAAATACCGTATTGTTCCAAATCATTGTCTACAAGATCTGGTAATATGGAATGTAATAACTAGATCGAGAAGCTAACCTTATGTTATAACTGTGTCTGGAAGCAACTGTTTGGAAGAAATTTTCAAATACCATAGGAAGCTGTGCTGAATAAAATTTATAGAAAAAAATGCTGTTTTGGTAATTGACAAGATCAGCCAGCTTCAGGATTGCCACTTTACTAAATAAGGGTTTAGTCTTAATTCCTTTAGAATTTCAATAAAAACGTGAACTTTATAATTAGTAATATTTTATTAAAACCATCAGCATTGAAAACTTAGGAGTGTGAATCAGGATCCAGAGTAGAATTGAGATTGAAATATATTTTAGTAGTATATACTATATAACTTTGACAATTTATTAATCCGTTTCCCTTGCCTGCTCGCCAGCTCTCGCTTGTAGTGCCTGTTGACTCTGATGCAAGATTTCTATTGCGGCATTGCTGGGATCATTGTCAGTAAGAGAGCCATCACCAGTTGCCACCAGATGTGTGATATACTCTTGCATATCCATAGCCTGTTGTTGGTACTGACTGGCTTCCTGCCGATGTTTCCTGGCCTGTTGGAGCTGAGCAACATATTGACCAAAGTCTGTATCTCCGGCATTGTCATCAGTCTAGGCCTTCTTTGTAGCTATTTTTAGGTCAAGGTCTTCAACATCATCCATCAGCAACTCATAGAATTTTAGAAAAGGCCAAGACTGATATGCAAGCCTGGAGGACAAATCTGCAGATAAAGAAGAATTAAATAATTGATAAAAATGTTTGCTGGTTTTGATGTGCGAACATATACAACACATTTAGTATAGGGAAACACAAAATAATACAGATTACATGGTCAATAGATATGTCCAGCAGTGGCTCGCGGATGACATTGTCATAGTACTTTGCTTTCTTCAAGTCTCCACCATCTCTCTCTCTCGAATCTCCCTCAGCTTATACATCATGTTTTCCAGAGTCCTTTCAACCACTGGCAATCTTTGATCAGCTGGTAGTTGCATTTCTGCAGCAGTGATGGTGCACCAGAGTCAGCAATGACGGCCTGAAATTTAATGAAATATAAGTATTAGTAAATTCAGATCAGAAAAACAAAGCTCTAGATATTATGAAAAGGCATTATAAATGTGTGTTATATATTCACACCAGAACATAAGTAATAATTTATTTAAATATAATTTTGCTTACCACTTGCTCCAGAGATGCCCATAATTTTACACAGAAACTCGTAGTCACCATAAAGAATACTGAATTGCACATCTTTGTTTCTGCAAGTAGTGAGTAATAAAGTTATAAGTTAATCTATTTTCTCCTCATGCCTCACGACGCTTGATAGATTGCATATAAACATGATACAATTTTGCAAGTCCTGAAATAAATTACTGTTTCTGATCAGTTTCTCCATTCTCATCACCAAACTATTGCAATTTCTATCTATATGACAAGGTAAATATAGCTGTCAGACATAAGTTTTACATTATATCTTAAAATATAGAAACACATTTTCATTCTAAATGATTTGGTTAGTTTTATCTTACAGCACTTTCTCTTGCTTTAACTGTGCTAGTTGCGGTTTGTATTTCTCCAGGGCAGTTTGCAAGTTGTTCCTGGTGTCCTTGGCCTGAATAGACAAAATACCACCGTATTTTTGCTTGAGTTTGGCTTTGGGAGGTTTGCTATCTGAAAGGCAAACTTCATGGATTTCTGGCCATGATCTCCCCCAAGTTCCACGTACAGCTTGTCATCTGGGACATTGCCCTCATGTGAAGATAGCATCCCCAGCCTAGCAATTTTAAAAGTGAATTAAGTCAATAGGTTCATTAACAAAATATTTCTGACATGCACACACTCTCTCACACACACACATTTGTAGTATCTGATGATACAAAACGATAACTATAAATTATTTTGAGCTTACTTTGCATTTTTGTCTGCATAAGTTATGATTTTCTCACTGAGGTCCTCAACTCTGGCACAGACTGTGGGTTTAATGATGGTAACAACCTTGTTGTCTTTTTTCTTTAAATGCTCCATTGCAACAAATTCACATTCCAAATTGTCACCGATTTGCTGTCCTTTGTTTCCGCTGTTCTTTTTCACTAGTCATTTTTATTCCCCAGTCTTTGAACCACCTGGAGCATAGAAATAGAGAAAACGGAAAAACGGTCTGAACCCAATGACTCGAGAGAATAAAAATGTTTTCTGTTTCATGTTTGTTATGCAGTGTTTTAATATTTATTTAGATTTATCAACAGACCTTCGTAATTTGTTTAGCTTGAACCAGGACATGCCCAGATCTTCCTTCATTGCTAGGGTGTGTCTTTTCGGCAGCTCCAACACCAACTCCTTGCCTAGTGCCTCCTTAAGTAACTTTTCCCTGTCTTCCTTCCCCTTCTTTTTTAGGTTTTTGACCACAAGCAAATCCATTTGTCCTCCGCTAATGGTGGCCCCAACCCTCTGAAAATCTCGATTTCGATTTCGCAGTTGACGCTCGCCAATGTCCTCTGTTGATTTCTGGGCTTGTGGGACATGAACGATCTGCAGGGGCTACACAACAAACACAATCATTTATTATGTAAAGCGGTTTCAATTTACAACAGGATGTTTCAAAAGAGTTTGGCTTGAGAAATCCAAGTGTATACTTACCCTTCCTCCTGTTTTGAGCAGTACTGTTGTTCCATCCTCAGATGATTGCAGCTGGTTTTTTATCCACAGCGTACATAGTTTGTCCACTGCCGCAGATGACTTTCCTTGTTTCAATTCCAATAACGTGGCTTCCACTGTCGTTACTGTTTCATCAGACTGGCTGGAGGGGCCAGGGGCCACAGGCCACAGGCCACAGGTACAGGGTGGGGCGAACAATTAGAAGTATGCTCAGTGCAATCTTCGTAGTTCAGTTGCAACTTACACACTTTACACCGCACCTGTATTTCTGATGCTAGGCGAACAAGTAACCGTTTGCCAGTTACTCCTAGTTGTGCTTTGCACAGTGGGCAGGACGCAACTCTGCACAACTTGAAGAGCCCTATCAAACATTCTGCACAAAAATAATGTCCACAAGAAGTTTCAATGTGGACACTTAGTAGCCCCTTGCAGATGGGGCAATAAAAATCTGATCTTACCGACTCTATAAACTCGAAGTGCTCTGAGAACTGGGTTGTTTGGAGTTTGTGCATTTCGATAGAGGATTTTTTTATGTCTTCAATTTTTTTTAGAAGATTGGACACAACCGCCCAAGATTGCTTGTTCGGATCACCTGCGACTGACTGCTCACGCGAGACTCCCGGTCACTTGAAGATACATAACACAGATTACAGATTTGCTGTGGATGGATTTGGCTGTTGTCCTGTTGGATGTTCAGTCCCAATTTCATGAAGAGCATTTCTTTATGGTCGACAACACTGTAGCTGGATTCATACTTTTCCCTTTGCTTTTTCAATTTTTCCCCGCAGATTGGGCAAAGAAGCTTCAAGTTGTCCGTATGCATTTTTAAACCTACGCTACTCACTTGCAGACCCATCGTTTGCTATGCGGTTTTCAAGGGACAGTGATCCTGATTGACCCGCAGAAAAACACTGTCAACTACTGTATTAATCCGAGGAAGTTATCAAACTAAACTAAAGTGTAGAGACAAAATGTATGGCTTAACTATGATTTGAGGTCTTAAGAAATACAGGGATTACAACAATTTCCTTTGTAAAACTATGACACTCACACAATTTGAGTTCAAAGTTTATTTATTTCGCAAGGAATCCCTTCCGTTGTGGCCATCGAAGGGCTTTCATCTAACCCGCAAAACAATCACAACAGGAGATGCAACAGCTAAAATTAACTTCCTATTGATGAAGGATGCTCAAAACATTGAGGAAATGTGTAATTCAAACACATATCTTTCAACACTTTCTCCTACACATCACGTATTTCAGTTTGAACACAAACGCTACCTTCCTCTGCCATTGCAAAACCTCATGCTTAGCAGAGCAATTATGCATGGAATGTGCTCGATATCAACAAGGCGTGGTTACCAACTAAAATTCCGCTTTCAAGTAATTTGAAAGTGCCGTGTACCATGGGATTTTGCAGTGTCCTTGGTCCATGCCATGTCACTGTACAACTGAGTCTGCCCTGCATTAAGATTAGCCCCTTTCTCGTTTTCTTGACTTCCATACACCTTGGGACAAATGCTACACCACACCTTTCTCTGTAAAGGCCCCGTTGCTATTTTCACATTTAAGGTTACGGTACACCTTGTGCAGTGTTTTCAGTTATCAGTTCGTAGCTCCGTTAATATTTTCTGGATACCCA
>JANVCJ010075378.1:0-11934 GCA_026413505.1 Epizoanthus ramosus
GTCTAATATGAGACAAATTACGTAGTTTTTCTTTGAAAATTCAAGTTTGTAATTATTTTGGTTGTTTTAGAAAAAAAATAGTTAAATTAAAAGAGAAAAAAAATCCGGAACTTGGACTGATGGCGGCCATTTTGGATTTTTTGTTATGCTACGGTTGCCATGGAAACCAATTAGGTGTCACGTGACTATGTTTAATTGGAAGCACATTGGACACTAATTATACATAGCAAGTTTCATGTCAATTGGTTGGGTACTTTTGAAAATAGAGAGGGGGGTCAGACGACCCCCCTCCCCTTATGCCTTCGTGTAACTTTTTTTTGGCCTAGGCCTTCTAGGGTTAACTTAGATTGATCCTTTTACAACACTACCGTGTATTTACTCTATATTTTATACAACCCATAGTTCCTTTCAGGCGTGGTATTCGCTATTGTACACAGTCAACCTTTTCGGAAACAGCTGTATACACATTTCTATGACATAGTCACTTTAACATTGTTGTTCTTAGGAAACACAAGTTAGGACAATGTAAACTCCAAGATCTATACCACAAAGGGATAAATTCAACAGCGTCGAGCATTGGCTATTCCTAAGGCTGCGAAAACCAGGAAATATTTCTTTATTACTATCTCCATAAATACATTGAATATCGCTGACACTATTCCAACGAAGAAGCTAGAGAGTGAATTATGTGAAATTATTGGAGCAATAACTGACAATACATGGCCGTTAACGGCAGTGCTTTGATCTTAAAAGAAACATCTAGAGATTGATCAATTCATAAAGCTGTCCTCGAAATTAGATCTGACTTGTACTTAGGATTAAGGTTCAAAAATTAGGGTTCAAAAATTATTGCTGATTCTTAAATTTGCTAAAAACGAAAAAGAACGTTCAGGATATATAAACTGTTATGTTGCATACATAATGTCGGAACTGGGGATTTAAAATATATTTTTTGAATTTCGTCCGATATTTAATATTTGGTTTAAGCAAATATCTCAGTTTAAGTTAACATCATCATATACTGGTAAAATCGTGAAGTTTTTCTATTATGGAGGACCTACGAACATAAATTACAAAGACACTGAATAGTCATGGGGATTACCGTTGGGCTATAATAACGGAAACCGCTATATTTGTGCAAAAAGCAGATAATTTCACAAGTACCTTGGAAAATCAAATAATCCAATTCATTATTTGATTGTAAACGCAGAAACGCGCTTCCGATTAACAACGTGAGACTAAGCCAATAAAGATGTTTTAATTCCACTGTTACCAAACTAATCGGCTAGCGCGTTGACATTAAAGAGATTTAGTCCATTCTGGCTCAGGCCCGTAATAGGCAATTCACCCCCTGTTGCTATATTCTCATAGATTAGCGAATACTTGCTCAGAACTAATATTGTTTTTGCACCAAAACAAAGTTAATGTCAAGCCATGCCGATTTCTCGTAACTTTAGGATTTCAGTAGCGTTATTGTTGGTGGCGGCATGTTGCTCGTAATATGGAGTGATTTGCGCATTTGAAATCCTGCTGTTTCCATATCTCTTGGTAAGACTTGTTCGCTGAAATTGTCTAATGCTTCAGAATGAGAAATAATAGGATCAAGGCAGAGAAATATGATATGCGCTTGTCAGATCGTTAATTGTTTCCGAAAAGAGGGATGCAATAACAATAAATTGTGTCTTTGTCAATAAAATAGACATGCATGGTTTGAAACCCAAAATTCTTATTTATAATTTCATTCTGTGTCTCACGTTGAAGTAGTAAACTATTTAAACGCCTTCAGATTACCAAATATTCGAGATTTTCGTAATGGACTATCCGTTCTTACATAGTAGGATAATGATCTTCCATTAGAGTTAACATCGAAATACTATTACCACTAAGTCTAGTGTGGATTATCATTTATTCTTGAGTGGCAAAACGCTATAACTTTGAATGATAACTGATCAGTATATTCCGTAACGTTCTTTTTGCATTCGAAGGTTCATTACCGCCTAGTCTAGAGTTAATCATCGTTTATTCTTTTATAGCACATCTCCTCTCGCTTAGGCAGCAGAAAGCCCTATCTTTGCAATATGAAATCTTACTTTAGTGAGTTTTCACATCAAACTTACTTTACCTGATACATTGAAGCTATTCAAAGCACAGAGCAATATTTATGGGCCTTGTTGTTTTGTAAACCCGGAAATTTATAAATGTGATAAAAGCAAACAAATTCTGGATTGCTGTATAGAGTACAATGTAATTTTCTTGAGCAGTTCTTCAATATAGCCAGGTCGGCTTTTCTACGAAACAGAGCAACGAAAATTGAAAACGAGACAACGAAACAATCTTAGGCAAGATGTGTTTTAATAAATATGGATACCATTGAATACTAAAGCAAAATACTGCAATTTTATTTTAACCTCAATCTCGCTCTTTTCGATAATAACTGATCCGAATACATAGGAATATATAAAAGACGATGCTGTACGGGACGATTTTTTGCGTAAATGGCGATCAGGATATTACAAGTACCATTTCTAACAAGACGTTTTTTACAAATGTGGATATCAAAGTTGTTCACTAACACAATGGAAATATGCTGATGCAAAGAAGATGGTCGTAACATCCGTGCAGAAAGCTATATTACACCTTCACTATTGTCGGCAATCCATGCATCTTTGCGCAAAAATCGTCTTCACGTGTGCCGCGGATTACGGCAAGTGACTGGAACGTGTTAGAATTCATAATGTAAGAGAAACAATCAAGGAACTAAACATACAACTGCTAGCATTTCGCATTTATTTTAACTGTAAAGGTTTTGAAGAGTCCCATATTGGAACTCTCAATCTATTGTCACAATTTAGAACTTCGTGTCGACAGAGATACCACGGTAATGTAATTGTAGAGCGTGGAGTAATCCCAAGGCAGCATCGATTTTTTCAACATAAAGTTAGTCATAAAGAAAAGCGTTCAATTCTGTAAAATACTTTGAACAGACAACTACATGTCGCTGAAATAAAACACATCAGTAGGAGTACCTAAGATGCGTACAATTCTGAAATTTGTTTCGGCTCCATTAAAGAGGCGCGGCTGTTCTTGTTTTCTTCAAATATTGTTATACTAGTACGGAAATGCTATCCGATAGGTTACAGCAGCTTTTCAAGTATCCCGCAATTATTGAACAGATGATTAAAACTTCGTGGGGATCGCAGGGTTTAGTGCAAACAAATTAAAAACATACTCTTGTGAATTTTCGATAAAGATCCAAGATATCTGGTATACGTGGCATGAAATCGCATGCTAAGATAAGGTTATGATATGGAAAGCGAATTGAGCCTAACGCTGGGAATATTTGATACTTATCTTTTCTTCACAACACATCTGGCCAAAATATTTTCCGCTAAGATTTGGTTTCTCGTTTGTATATAATCGGCGTGCACTCTTTTACGTTGCTTCTTTATCGGAGGTGACATGTATATAGCGATTAATGAATAAATACATCAGTAAGTTGGTAACTTGTACACTGATAAAACTCTTATCCTGTGCATATATAACGAGAACATTTTTTTCTATTTTCGGCTATACGTGACCTTTCCACGATAGCAAGATCTTTTAATAATATCGTACTCAGAAATTGAATGTGTTAAACTTACTCCATTTTGTTTCTTTTAACCTTATCGTTCAGAATCAAAAGAGAACTTAACAACGCCTATTAAATTATAAAATTTATCATAAGATGAATCGAATGCGATATTTTAGACAAGAATAGAGGATTTATCATCAAGTATGTTTAAATGTAGCAATGAGACAAAATTCAATTTAATTTGCTAATGAAACTGTATTTCTTCAATCTCAATCCGAATCCACGTAATTAGAATGAAAACTGACAGAGAGAACAGCATGAATTATATTCTAGAATAACACGACAATAGTACTCATATGTGCACCCCATATGTGGTCAGGTGAAACAATATTGCACGATAAACAAATTAAGGAATTTATAGATCTATTTCCTCAAAACTTGTCAATATAACTGCAAACACAAAAAATGAAAATTGTGCGTGTCATGGTTTGCTTTGAAAAGCAGCAGTTGATTGGAACTACAATTTACATTACAATCTAGTGTTCCATTGTTATTATAAAAGATATTGAAATAGAGAGTAATAGTGCTGGGCGACTAAAATCAGAATGGCACTTGTTCAATTGTTGAATGATCCCTGCATTGGAAATATTGGAGATATTAAAATTGTCAATTCAGCTCTTTGTAGCAAGAGTAAATTGGACAAGGAATTAATAAGAGACTTCGGGAATAGTCTGGTTAAAATTTGCATATAAACTTTCTATAGATCACTCCACATGTAATTGTATATGGCATGATTATACTATATCATCCTGCTGACCTTCCATTTACAACAGATCTGGCGTCAGAGAGTGGCGCTGCTAAGAAAACATAGCTCCTATAACAACTACAGCTCAAACCAACCAATATTACTAGCTGCGATTTATCGAAAACGAATCGTATAATATAAAGATAATTTTATCTTTGAATAAACTCGGTACCTGAACACCCGTCGATTTCTAACAGAAGATTTGTATGTTCTGCTACAAACAGTGGCTGAACGCAGATCCCAGTGAACACATCAGTGAGAGCCAGTGTGGCTAGGAAGTAGTTGTTGACTAAGTGAAGGCCGGGATTTCTCCAGATAACCCACAGCACAGAACTGTTGGCCACTGATGCAACCACTGCAGAAATAGAATTGATCAAAATGGAAAAAATGATAGATATGCGATCAGGACCTAGAACCTTGAAATGCCACATCCTAAATGGACAGCCGTCGCTTGAAGTCACTTGCGTAGAATTCTCCATGTAAAAGGTGTGTCGTTGAAATACAATATAGATAAAATGCAAATTTGTTAGCGGGATTGCGCTTTTAACCATGATATGGGCGGAGCTTCAATAAATCATTTATCATTCATGCATTTTACCAATGGGATAAGAGGGTTCAGAAGTACTGAATATACTATGGTTCATCTATTGTCTTTTGTAGTTTGGCCTCAGTTAAAAGTTTACTCAGAGCAACTAGATATCCATTTGAGTAACATTCAAACCTTTGCATTAACGATATTAATTTAATTAGTATTGACACTCGATGCACATTACTTACGTCCATAATGTTGAAGTATGACAAACCAAAGAAAAAAGATGGATCTTTTCGTTTTCTATGCCGGTTATTTACAAACCAGTGGATAGACCAGTTGGGTCTGAATAGCTGGCTGAAGTAACACGTATTTTAATTAAAAGTTCGTTATATATAATTGGTAGACTATTCCAAGGTAAAGCGCAAAGAATATATTCTCATGAAAAAGCTGATGGAATATTATAGTATACCATTCTATAATTTTATAGTCGATTCAAATATATAGAGACATAATCTTCGCTACAATGTAGATTTCAACATGTTGTAAGAAGCTTTTGAGAGGCTTAAAAGTACCGAACGTTTTCGATGCAAGGGATTTGCAAGTTTAAGAGCATTATGTTATTCTCATAGGGAACAGGAAAATTAGATATGAGGAGAAGGTACCGCCTTTGCTCTAACATCTGCAAACGGTTAGACCTTCACATCTTCTCGGATAAGGACGTTAAACCGTAGGCCCTCGGAGACCTTTGTCAGTTGGGTTGCAAAATCTGTTAAAGTTCTCCATCCACCTCAGAGTGGGTTAAAGCAATAAACTAAGCTAAACTAAACTAATTAGATGTCTCTTGTTTGTGGGTTTGTGAGATGCAATTAGTAAAGACTTCATGATTCCTCTCTTGTTTAAGTGTTTCTGGTTTTGATAAACTTTCCGCGTGAAACTGTGACTCGAGAATTGTTTGACATGATTTTCTGCATCTAAATTCATTGTAGATTTGCACTGCTCCGTTCTACGTTTTTCGAAATGATTTTGTTTGTTCAAGTTAAGCTGCGTTTCTTTGGAAAACAAATCAGAAACTGGATTCTGAATCCTAAATGAGATTTGTCGTTTCTTTGGGAAAATCCAAAAACGATTGTGAATCGTTGCAATCCATTGTGAGAATGGATTCAAGGGATTAATCCAATAACATGTTAATTGCTTGGGTTTCTTTTCAGAATCCAAAACGAATATTTAGGATTCATTGTAGCAAACAATAATTGTTGCTTCGCTTCGATAACTTTATTGTTTGTCAATGCAAGAAAAATCCATTTTCTGATTCATTTTATTTCTTTGTTGAAAATAACTTTTTAAATATGTGATATGAATTTTTCCAAGGTAGCGCACCATTAGTCGTCCCCTAAACAAGAACAATTTCGGTCAAAAATGACGCTGGAAGGACGAGGGCGGTAATCTTTGTCTTTGAGATCGAAGACAGGTTAAAGACGACTGCCAAATGATCTTTGATCTACCGAAGTAACATAATTTGTTCAAACGTTTCCGATCACTGGCGTCTTTTTAACACAATGATTGTTTTTAACCAAAAAGGTTTGGATAACCTCTCACACTATTATGATTTCGCATAGTGTATAAATATATATTTGTAACCAACATCAAATATTTTATTTTGCCTGCAAAGCTGCATTTTTATAAATCAAATTAGTACGTGTTGGGTTTAGCAATACATTAACATTTACATTTTGAAAAAGTTGAAGAAGCTAAAAACAGGATCGCAGTATCCATAGACTTGAAAAAATATGCTATGAAAACCTGTATTGCTTGTAATGATAAGCAAAGATGCTATTAGAGAACCGTTACATCTGACATGGCACGTGTCAATCAATTTAATACTCGATCAATAAAATCCTATCTTTTAATGTCAAGAGTGTGGTGAAAATATATTAAAAGATAACAATGAAGAGGTTATAAATCCTTAGTTTTGGTTCAGGAAATAGAAGAAGGATATAGTTAAACAATTTGGTTTAGCTGGTTCAGCTAAGTGTTTGATGAATATCTCAGTAAACGCAAGCTTGACTGACATTCTCAATGTTCATTAGAAAACGTACACAGTGTCCCAATCAAACAGTATCTTCCAATTAATATTTAAAGTCAGAATACATGATAGTGTTTTAGGCATCAAACACAGAGAAACGTCGATCTCATTAAAGAAATTTTTCTATATTGTGAACATATAATTTAACAACACAGCCTTGTTCTATAGATATATAACCTCCAGCTCTGTAAGTTACGCTAGTACTGAGTAGCGCCTTGGTTCAATAAACAACTCGTTCGAGGTTTTTGAACTGTCCTCTGATGCTTTCTCTGATCCCCTTTATTCAAAAAAGTATAAGTAAGTAAAATATCCTTAAATTTTTAATCGAAAGAGACGATTTCATTTGATACGCCTCCTAGAATAAGAAGAGGAGAATGTTATAATGCTTTTCTTCTATTTATAGAATCAAAGTCAATTATCATAATTCTTGCTTACACGGATGCACGCTTTTTTATTAGAACAAGATTCGACAAGGCTCGTTGTTCTAATAATTTGAGCATTTCTGCCTCAAACTGTTCTTACATTGTTCATATTTGAATAGTTAATAGGATTGCTGTAGTTTGGAAATATTACCCGAAATGAGCATCAGGTTTAAGCCCTGGCAACGAGGTTCAAACGAAAATAATTAAGTGCGGGGAAGTAATTTTTATTCTTGAAAGATTATTACATGTATGGCTCCGAGTCTAGGAGACTAGGAGTCTTCCCAGCCTCAGATTGTTCTTAAACTGTTCTTAAATTTTGGCCGATCTGAGCCTCATTGTTCTTATAAAGTTATTCTTATCAAAAGAAAAACGTGCAAGGGTCGCCATGTTCAATCAAACAAATATGAAACAGCACAACCGGCTAATTAAGCACAGAATATACAGCACTGCACAACGAAACGCAACACAACCCAATGCAATGGACACAATTGAATATACTTTACAAAAACACGTAATTTAGCCGTACTGTATAGAACGCTAATTATTATAGTATCAGCTGCAGATATAATGAAGAAAACGAATGATAGATCACCTCCTCTGCTTCTATAAGGCAATTCCTCCCTTTATTTTAATCATTTCAAAGTTGAAAGGAAAGTGAGATTTTCTTACTCTATTCATTCATATACAGTAACAAAAATTCTTCAGTTCTGATTGGCTAAAAACTCGTTAATTTATCTAAAATTTTATAATTTCAGACTTGAAATTGCAATTTCATAAAATTGGCACAGTATGTGATTTTTCAAGTCACCTAATGACGTAGGTTAAAATAATAGCAATAAAGGGATTCAAGAGGCGTTCGAAATTTCATTTCATCATTTAAATTTAAAATCAGCAAGTTAGAAAAAACACTTTTAGAAAAATAGTTACTTTTCTAATCTGCCGTCGCTAGATCAGTGAAATATATGAAACACAACAACAGTTGTAACAGTACAACTTTTGTTATGTTAGAAACAATATTATTGTTACACATAATTATCAAAACGAAAACCAGAAGTTTCGCTTAAGGCAGAGACAAAATATTTTTGGCCCGCAACTAGTTAGACCGTAAATGTTTTTACAGAGTACATTGTGATTTACCTCAAGAGTTCGCTAAATTAGAACTTTCTACGAAATATGGAAATAAAACAACATTAAAGATACAAAATATTCTTTTGATGCAGTCTGCACAGCCTAGTGATTCGCGTTGTTTTTATCAGTGAAAACCAAAACAAATCGTGGCAGCACCAATGTTATTTATACTCTTCACTGATGCAACTCTACGTTTCTCACTTGAAGGCAACCCCTAAACTATTTTGTGTTCAGTTTTCAGTTACTGCGATCAGCTAATCGATCCCAGAGAAATGTATATGTCTTCTTTTCCGAGAAATGAAGGCTGTGCTGACAAAACTGACTAGCAGACAGACTTTACAATTCCTTAAATCAGTTTTTTTACATTAACATAAAGCAACCACTACAGAGTGTGGTAGGCTGTCATGTGTACAGTTCTGACAAGGATCGCCTTTCTCTATACTATAGATTACAGGGGGAGCTCTTGCTAGCAGCTGACTGATTCAGACAAATTGGTTTAATGGCTAATCCTAGCAAATTCAAAGCCTTATTCTTGGATCAACGGAGAATGACCAGTCTCTGAACAAACAAGCACTACACCTAGTGTTAAATCATCAAACTAGTTCTGAACTTCTTGCTACTGTAAAGATGACCTTCCTGGAAACCGTAGACTACAAGACATGATGATACTTGTGTACAAAAGACTACTGATGGCTGTACACCAAAATATATAAACTGCATGTTTACAACAAGAACTAATTTACACGGTTTAAGGGGAGTGGATAAACTGATTACAGAACGTGTCAATACGACTACTTTTGGTAAACATTCACTACGTTTTACTGCTGAAAAATTCTGGAATGACCTAACTGACAACTTAGATCTACCACAAATCTATTCTCTTTTAAAAAAAGTTGATTCGTAATTATAGCTCCTAAAATCTTTTCTATTTTTTGTCTTTCATTTTTTTTTTTATATTTGATCTTTACTTATTTTTTGTATTTATTATTGTTGTTTTTTTGGAGATACTAGCATATATATTTAGCTATCTACAAAAACCGAGTACAAATAAAGTTTATGTATGTATGTATATATGTACGTACGGCCCAATTAGTTACTGCTATCAAGCTGAAAGTACTACATACAAACAGACCACTGCATGGGAAGCCCTTCATATCGTGTCACTCCTACCTTGTAATATAATAACAATGTAATAATGTAATAATGCAATAATGACCTAATGCAACAATGTAATAATGCAATAATGTAATAATGCAACAATGTAATAATGCAATAATGCAATAATGCAATAATTCAATAATGTAATAATGCAATAATGTAATAATGCAATAATGCAATAATGCAATAATGCAATAATGTAGTAATGCAATAATGTAATAATGCAATAATGTAATAATGCAATAATGTAATAATGCAATAATGCAATAATGCGATAATGCAATAATGCGATAATGCAATGATGCAATAATGCAATGATGCAATGATGCAATGATGTAACGATGCAATGATGTAACGAAGTAATGATATAACGATGTAATGATGTAACGATGTAATAAGGTAATGATGTAACGATTTAATGATTTAACGATGCAATGATGCAATGATGCAATGATGCAATGATGCAATGATGCAATGATGTAACGATGCAATGATGTAATGATGCAATGATGTAACGATGCAATGATGTAACGATGTAATGATATAACGATGTAATGATGTAACGATGTAATGAGGTAATGATGTAACGATGTAATGATTTAACGATGCAATGATGCAATGATGCAATGATGTAACGATGCAATGATGTAATGTTGCAATAAAGTAACGATGTAATGATATAACGTTGTAATGATGTAACGATGTAACGAGGTAATGATGTAACAATATAATGATTTAACGATGCAATGATGTAACGATGTAATGATGCAACGATGTAATGATGCAATCATGCAATCATGCAATGATGCAATCATGCAACGATGTAACGATGTAACGATGTAACGATGTAAAGATGTAACGAGGTAATGGTGTAACGATGCAATGATGTAATGATGCAATCATGCAATCATGCAATCATGCAACGATGAAACGAAGTAACGAGGTAATGAAGTAACGATGCAATGATGTAATGATGCAATCATGCAATCATGCAATCATGCAACTATGTAACGATGTAACGATGTAACGATGTAACGATGTAACGATGTAACGATGTAGTGACGTAATGACGTAATGACGTAATGACGTAATGACGTAATGACGTAATGACGTAATGACGT
This sequence comes from Epizoanthus ramosus, assembly GCA_026413505.1. NCBI lineage: Eukaryota > Metazoa > Cnidaria > Anthozoa > Zoantharia > Epizoanthidae > Epizoanthus > Epizoanthus ramosus. The sequence continues at coordinate 10,821 of JANVCJ010075378.1, forward strand.
AATGACGTAATGACGTAATGATGTAATGTTGCAATGTTGTAATAATGCACTGCCTATCTGCTTCACTCCAAACTTTGTTGAGTGCAGTTCGCGGACATGATGATTATAAATGTTTTGCGTGTTATTGTTTGTTTATAAGTAACAGGTTTTATTCCAATTGTACAAAACATTATAGCGGTAAAAACTGTATAAAATAACTAGTATAAACTTCGATGAACGAAGGTTGGTTACTTGAGGGTCCCGTCACTGCTTCAGTGGAAAAAGTCTAAATTATCTGAAATCATATAAATTCAAATGCGTGAGTTCGTCTTTTATGATAAAACAGCTTTAACGATCTTTCACTAAAATGTACCACGGTCAAATGAACCAACGTTCGAATGTTCATCGGATAGGCTACAACAATAATGCCATTGGTAAACTGGTTTATTTGAATAATGGTTACTGAGTATTTATGATGTGAGAGTGTTTGTAGAAACTGTCGGACATTGATATGAAGCACGAGTAAAACGGGCCGGAAACGAACGCTGCTGACAAAATTGGCTTCGGGCTGCACGTGAAGTTCAATTCACAAGTCATTTATTTGGCTTCCTTCCTAAACTACTTCGTGTAAGTCATTTGTCATTTTAAGTTTAAGTACATTGTGCTATTCCCGTAGGGAACAGGAAAATTGGATATGACATGGCTTGTTTGTTTGTTTGTTTGTGTGTTAGAGGTTAGTTTGTGCACATGTTAAGCCATTAGAGAAGGTCGTTTCTTGGTTAGATGAATTTTAGACAGATAGATAGATAGTTTAGATATACAGTCTATTTAAAACGTTTGCTTCTTACAACTTTATTCTCGTATCACTTCTTACTTACCTACATTAAAATACATTACTTTACATACATTAATACAGGCATATCTGAAAATAGTTTTAACTAATCTAGTGAGATAGCCAGAATTTTACCTGTACAAATTAAATAAATTGTCGTGAAAGTGTATAGATGAGATACGAATACTAACATGTAATAATTCAAGGTATCAAAAATGAATCAAAGTAAGGGAGAGAGAGAGAGAGAGAGAGAGAGAGAGAGAGAGAGAGAGAGAGAGAGAGAGAGAGAGAGAGAGAGAGAGA
>JANVCJ010075389.1:0-11932 GCA_026413505.1 Epizoanthus ramosus
CTCACCCCGAAATCCTGATAAACCAGAACCTTAGCCGTCTTTTGAACTCTCTTGTTCCTTTCCGAGTAGAAGGCCATCTTTGTTTTGAGTTCCAAAATGGCACAAGATTTCCCCATCGGCGATTGCGATTTCAACAGCCAATCATAAGTTAGGATTTGGGTCACGTGAAAATGCTGGGAAACAGACCGCAACAGTGCCTTGCTCGACCTCGGGATCAGAAGTAAGGTATACGGTTGTATTTCCCAAATAAAGATATTGTTTTGTTAAAATATAGAGTGTTTATCTACTTGCGCCAATTTTCTTGAAAAAATGGACACCTTCAATATCACGTTACCTTTCTAGAATTGAAAATGCTGGCCCCTTCGAAGCCGTATTGATTACCTGGACGTTAACATTCGTATGCGTTAAATAAGTGAAATCGACATTTTACGTAATAAGATAAACCTTTAATATGACATTAGTTGCCACAGTGCCCAGTTTGGGAATTTACCTTTGTTCGTTTCGTCTGCAAGTACCACTGCTACCATGTATGGAATCGCCACAAACGGCCATTAATGGACGGATGAGTGGCCATGAAGATCTAAATATGCCGTCTAAGTACCTATTAGTTTTCTCTATTGTTGCTTCTGGCATCCAGTAAATTTTCGCGATATCAATCAACTAGTTTGCATCCTGTTTCTCCAATATAAAGTTTTTTCCAAGGTTACAGGAAGAAAGTGCAGTCAAAGTGATCGCTAATTTTGGGAGTTCCTTTAGTTTCTGAAATGATCGGGCAGTTTTGATAAACTGACAGGTATTGCAGCTTTTGTGTGAACATTTGTCGGCTTTGATAGAATAAGAGGCGGTTTCGTAAAATACGAAGAGTTGTGCTTCTCTTCTTAGTTATTATTATTATTAATCTGGAGAGCTTGTCGATGACTATCTAGCTACTTACCATCGCTCCTAATTGAGTTAATTAAAACATGTGTTCGATATACGTATAATGCAGTGTATAAACTTCGGAATTTATTTAAATTCACGTTTCAGTTGTATTTAATATTTGAGGAAGATACTAAAATATTTACAGTGCGCGGGGAGTGTTAACAACATATTAGAGTCATTTCTGCTCCTGGTTATCAAGACGAACGTTCCAATTTGAACAAGGACAGACACGTACAGACTAAAAGAACTGGTTTGTATAAACTTATTGCAGATGACCACTGGGAATAAATCAAGGTGCAGAAAGCGAGCCTTGTTAGTACAAAATCCTTGACTTTGCCACTTCATGAATCGGTGGTCGAAACCACAGTAGTAAGGCATATCAGAAAAACAAGAGAAAAAATGACAACAAACGAACCTTCAGAACACCTAAGTAGTATAGTTCATTCAATTCTTTATAATTGGTTACAAGCAACACTATCCCGCAAATAACAAAATTAATAAATAAATAAATAAAATAAGTGTTAAGTACCAGCTGAGAACAGTATTGTTGCATAAACAGCTCTGATATACGAACGAATGAATTTACTCAGAATAAATATCCCTAGGTATATTAATGATTGAATGAACTCTGTTGCGAATTTTTATGGAACTGTTTTGCAAACGAACCCGATAATTCATGAAGGAAACTATTGATTTCAAAGTAATTACAGCTTTTCCCATTCTTCTATCGCTTGTAGATTGTGTAATAATTATCACGAGGGTAGGAGTGGTGTAGATATCAAAACTAAGAGGGGGTATAAAATAAAATCTTAACATAAGATTCTATAATCACAGGAGCGTCTACAGAGGATGCAATTTTCCACCGGTTGGGTTAATTGGGAAATTTTATTGGGTGGGAAGTAGTGTACTATATTGTAAAGGCGACTTCGTGTCCTATTTTACAACACCTGCCCTGTGGGCGAATCTTTAAATAAATAAAATAAAATAAATAAGTAATCACTGTGGTTTAAATCATTGCGATCGATCAAAAGCACTTCAGCACCGTAACTAAAATGACGTCTTTAAATTTGTGACGTCACCATAAAGAAATGTAACCCGATCCTATTATAATATAATTGTGTTGTTTTCTAATAGATACGAACTTATCTTGTTCCTTACAAAATAGATAATTAGATAATTAGAGATGCAATTACATGTGACGTCATTATTACGTCATCAGGCCATTCCAACGTCATCAGATCCTGATAAACGTTTACAGGTACTGTAATAAGTAGGAGCATCAGACGGAATGAACTGATTAATTGATGAATTTTATGTGATAGTAATTTCAATGTTTATAAACAGCTTAAATATATCACTGAATTGCCTGAATCAACACATACAGGCAAATGCAGAGTAATTTAGAAAACTAATTGTTCCTTCCAAATTTGTTCCATTCAGGAATAAGGGAGAAACGGACAAAATGGTGTTGTTCTAGGATATATTATTTTAATATGGGACTGAAGTACCTAGCTCATCTATTTATAATCAGTGTTGCAATCGGTGTAACCTTTTCCACTACCCCACTCCACCTACCATTCCCAGACGTACAACTGACTCAGTGATTCGATATTTGTAAAACATCCCTAACGGTGCGTTCCTGTTGTACATTATCTATATCCGTATTCCTGAAATTTGGATTGTTTGGATTTCTAAATGGAAATCATTTGTATGCTGGTTGCGGCTTGCAATTAATTACAACACAACGATTCCAACTTGCTGATCTAAATGTTTTTGTTTTTGATTCTTGTTTTGTCAGTTTTGTTTGTTTGCCATTTTTGTTTTTGTTTGTCTGTTTACTCTTTTATATATAATCACTAAATGTAGGGGTACCTGACTCGATTAATTGTATCTTGTTATTTCAGGTACCCTGCACTCAATTCACTGTTATGTTATATTTTGTTATACATCTACTCTTTTTGTAAAAATTCGGAGTGCAAATAGAGTATTGCTGTTGTTGTTGTTGTTACAACAGACAGATCAGTAAATTCAGCTCTATACACACCGAAGTATACTTTCGACAGTATGGCAATAAATAGTGATAAATATCAAAGCAATCAATATAGCTCTTACTGGCCATTAGCCTTTGTATATCACAGATTTGGTCAATTACCCGCACAAATACCACCACTGATAACATAAAGTCGCTGTATGCGTGGAAGAAACGTTTGTCTTCGAGTAAGTCGAGTGACGAAGTGGAAATGTATTTCAAATTTCAAACTTCCAAATTTAGTCATATTATTGAATTATCGAACACATTGGCGGGTGTCTCTGTCCCTTTCAATTATATTGTATCTCTCTTAGGCTTTGTGTAACTTGAATCTCATTAAGGAATTCCACCTGTTTAGAACCTTAACAAATATATATAGCCGGAGATAGGAGACTTGTGTGTCTTTACATTCAAATTCTCGAGGAAGAACAGCACCAAGATGAATGGACGTTTAGTTACTTCACTAACGCTACTGGCAGTAATTATGACTGTGATCATCGAACCATGCACTGGTTCATTTGGGCTTCATTCATTTTTAAATATAAATGAGGTCAGGAATAAGGTAGGAAAGAAGATGGTATGTAAAACTGTGAAGGTGAAAGGGTGTGTCCTATGTGTGTGCATGTGCGTGTGCGTGTGTGTGTTCTTTGTGTGGTGTGTGGTGTGTGGTGTGTGTGTGTGCGTGTGTGTGTGTATGTATGTATATATATATGTATGTATGTATGTGTGCGCGCGTGTGTGTGTGTGTGTGTGTGTGTGTGCTTACTTGGCGCAGTGGTGGTTTGTGTAGAGATAAACAAATTCTATCACGTTTTCCGTGGCTGATTTCTAGTTGAGAATAATTTGAATGTTATTTACAATTACACTGGTTTCTCTGATAAACTAAATCACCTTACATTAGCACTGACGGTAAAACCAAGTAATGATCTACTGCTTTAAGCGACGCCGTCTCTGACATATACACCACTGGTTTGCTTGCTTAGTTATACCGTTCAATTGTACGACAACTCCTACAACCGTTATGGCTAAGGTTAGGTAGGCTTCTCTAAATAAATATTGACTACGCATTTGCGTTCGCCAAGCTGTTAATTAACTAAGGGTTTCTTCAGCGATTCCTTGCTCATAAACTCGCATAAATGAGCAAAACGAAACTTAGTGAGTGAGTGGTTAGTGAGAAAGTGAGAGGGTGAATGAATGAATGAATGAATGACTAAACAAATGACAGCCCAGGCAGGCAGGCAGACAGACAGACAGACAGACTTAATAAAGAAGAAGACTGAAAGACAACGTTTAAGCTCATTACATTGAAATAATAGTAAAACACCAACAAGTATTGTACAAAAGATGACGTAATATTTCGGTATGTGTGTGTGTATGTGCGATGATTAACAGGAAATGATAATTTATGCTACACCCCTGAGTTTTAAATATTTTAATTTGAAATTAGTGAAAATAATGTTCGATATTTTACCATTACGTTAAGTGCATAATTGTCATTTTTTACACCTAAAATAATGAATTAATCTTTGGGGAAGTAAACTTTTTTCTATCTTTTTGTAAAAAGGTGAAGGTGGATTATTATATGTGCAGTTTTCCATTCGTCCCTGCTATAAATGTTTCTGTAGCTTTTTTTATCTACCATGAGGGATACTGGCAGTTGATGCTCCGTGGAATTACAATTGTTCTTTCAGTTATCAATCGTTCTACTCCTACTGGGTTTTCTGTTTCCATGGTTACCCTACAGTGTGTCACACATGTCAGGTAGTGACGGCATATGTTTTGTTCCATATTTGGAAGACCATGTGCGAAGGAGATTTGCAGATTAACAGTGTGAATCCAAGAGCGCGGTTGTGCATTCATTTGATCTGGCCACTATGAAGTAGAAAACATTACACCAAACATTATGTATTTAGCATTCAAAGGTATTTTGCACAGGAATGGGGATTTGGTTAATCCGATTTAATACTATGATAAAGTTGTTTGAACACTGCAATGCATAATATTTTATAAGATATTTTAACGAAAGATGTGCTAATAGACTACACAAGTGCTACCTTAACGAAACATATCTGCAGGTATTTTTTTAGATTCCTCAATTGCAAATAATTTCTCCCCGTTATGAAATCAATGTCATTGCAATAGTAATAGGAATGGTCACTCACATTTGTCTAAATTTCAGAAAATTGGATTTGGAACACAAAAGTTGATAAACAATTAAAAGGACTTACCAACAACTGGCAGAAATCTGCCATGGCATCAGGACCATCAGCATATGCTTGGATAATGTTCACTGGCATAGAGAGATACGAAAACAGGAGGGAGGCACTGTAATGCATTTGTTTTCATTCGAAGTAACATGCATATTGCTGCTACCTGCTAAAAAAATAAATAAAGTAAATTCTCAAGCAGTTGCAAGATGATTTTTATCATTTTTAGAACAAAGTTCAATATATTTAAACTTGCGAGTTTTTGGGGCCGGAGTTGCAGGCCAACCCAGCATATTGAACAACTTGAAAATATATCCCTATGAATAGAAGAGAGTTGCCAAAGACTTTGAGAGTAGTATCCGTTCGGTAAATTAATATAGCACTCATCAAGAACGTTTATTCGAAGAGTCACATACAATATTCTTGTACAATATATACAATATACTCATCGGGAGCTTTCATGTGTTGAAAGTTTGGGACTCTCTTTAACTCAGTGTTAAACATTGCAAGTCATTTGGATGACTCAACGGGTTACTAAACATCAGCACTATTGAAGGTTAGATACTTGCATCTTGCAATTGCTACTACATGAAATTACATCAAGTGCAGAAAAATTAAATAAAGTAGTTATGGAAAACTTCAATGTGCTGTTGAAGGAGCAATGGGGGGCTTGCGAGCACAATCGTAGTTCCGGCGAGGTCAACCCCAGTTACAATGACAAAATACAAAACAAACAAAAAATTGTGCTGGTGTAACCAAAGGTGAACACGCTCCTAGGTTATGAAATCTCATTCCGCTTGAAAGGTACTCGTAATAGTAAAAAGTGAAGTCACTTAGAGAAAAAAGACCACATGTTAATGTTTTGTCCATATACTCGGAAACATTACAGCATTCACTGAGATTTGAAAAGCGCTCTCAAGATTCAAATACTAAAGAAACAATAGTTTTCTTAGTTTTTATAATCAATTTATCGCGTCTGTACAATTTTACCTTTTAATAATGTTTTCTATGCTGCATAATTGTACCCTTTAACGGTTTATATGGTTACAGATTGCTATAAATAATATTTGTATGGGTCTGGGTGCCCATGAACATTCCCTGTCCCACTGTTTATTCTCGCGCTAACTCGCTTAACACCATTTGGGCTGGGGGGAGGGGGGGGGGGATCGGCCCCCCAAGGACGTTTTATTTTGCCATTTCTAAGGGTAAATGCTATCAACTTGAAACTTTCTAACTTTTCCCGAAATTTATTTGAGGACAATTTGATGTGCCAGTCATACGTGTCAATGCACTTTCTTCTAATTAATTTTTGAATTAATTTAATTCGATTTTTTTTCACAAAATTATAGATCTAATTCTGACGTCATCAAAAATCCAGGATGGCCACCATAAAAAACAAGATGGCGTCTTTGTGACGTCACATGGCGTCATAATTGGATCAATGGTTATTCCGGCTAATCAGCGCCTATCTATGTCTTAACTACCAATAATTATATAATATAATATTATTTTAAACTGAGGTTAATAAACGCATATTGTATAATTGAATTTGCTAATTGGCACTGGACAAATTAACTGATCTACCAAGTATGGTTTTGCTACCATTTATAATAAGGAAATTAAGGGGGGAAGGCGAATCGCCCCTCCGTCCCCCCGCCTTCCTTATACCAAAAATAACCCAGCCCGGATAGGGGTAACATCGTTGAACAACTGTATGGCAATCTGGATTCTCCGGGTCCACAGTAATTGGTTCTCGAAACTGTTGTGGTGTCCCTGCCGTGTCACTTTCGTCTTGTCCTCACATTATCGTTGTATATATATATAAATATCTTAGTCCCACCACGGCGAAGCAGAATAAATAAAATAAAAATAAATAAATTCTCACGTATGTAACTAAATACCTGCGTTCTGATTGGCAGAAAAACTCGATCTGTATTTTACCGTACAGACTTTCCGCTATACGGTTTTGCGGACCGTCAACTCGATTGTGTGTTTGCCGGGATTAGTTTTAATACTATATGGCAATTAAAAAATTGATTAAAATTGATTAAAGAAGATCATTTCATCACTAAGAGAAGAGCCATGTCGGTGATAAAAATCTTCATAGTCTCGTTGGGTCGGTCTGTACGAAAGAATATTTAGCCCTCGACCTTTGGCGGAGTCAAGACCTCGGGAAAAATATCTCCCGCACAGATCTCCCACTCGGTTAATTAGATGTTTATGATGTAAATTTTCCAAAATGTTTTGAGTGTAGTATAGAGGGCGGTAGCATGTTACTGGATTCCCTTACATAAGGGAATGAACAATTTATCCTTTTGCTCTTATGATGATTATGTATTTATTTAGTAGCTTATAACAAGCTCACAACACTAAAGTTACCAGTAGACAAGGAAAAATTCCTGAATCCGCCCGTCGACTAAGTTTCATTATTAAAATTGTGGAAGTAAAACTATATCTGTTTGTTATCACTGCGACACTCTCTCTCAGCTCATCAAATAGTAATCGTAAGTACATTAGCGTATATATTGGTAAATATTGGCTGCTCAATATTGAATGAAGCTTGTATACATAATGTTGTTTCGGAGAATATCACTACTTAAGCGCAAACACGAAACAACTCCTAAATCCTGCACCTGTGTCAGGACACTACAATAAACCGGGCAATACAGTTGAAGAGATATTCTTAATTCACTCGGAACTCATTCCCAACAATAAAGACTCTGTATGAAAAGCTCGTGAGGCATGTCTGATAGAGAAGTTAAGACACTGTAATCTTATGATATTAATAGACGTGATGAATCTAATTTTGCCCACTTATATTTTCCATCCCATCTAAATAACTGTTATTGATAATACAAACCACTACCGTTCACTACTTAAAACATTTTAAAAGTTTAAATTATAACGTCATAACGTTTGAATACATTTCGTTTTTGACCCCGGTAGAAAGCTTGTGTTTAAAACCTAGATACTGGGAGATATTGATTAACACCTTGTTTAATTTTAAGTTTCTTTAAAGTTTTATTTACTGACACCTGTCTGCTATAGAGCCAGCATCTTCACAGGTTTTTGCAATGGTCTTACCGTTTACAGTGCTTCAAAACACGCAACAGTTTACACTTTCAGTGTATGAATGATTTGTCGCACCCTTGTACTTCCATTATTTTTTACCTTCTTTTGCACAATCGATTATCAATTATTAATATTTAGATCTGCATTATCAACAATACTATATATTTAGCAACATACTTAATTTAGTGATAAGATCACATGCTTTCTCCTAAAGTGAGTGAATTTAAGGAATTCTACGTGCTTGACATCGATAAGATCATAATGACTAATGCTTCTCACAAAATATTTCAAGTTTTTATTTTCTTGAATTAATGTACCTTACAAAACTAAATGAATTGTCGTAACTACGAATGTCAAAATAGAAGCTCTTTACAAGATTATGCTAATATATAGTGCGACCATATATGATAAACATTGCTATTTAGTCGAGAACAAAATAACTTTTCAGACAACGGAAGACAAAATATACTATTCTCGTTTTATACTAAATTCGTCTTTGTTTACAACAAAGTTAGCCTTCGAACAGGCTCATGCACGAATTCTCTCTTTCTCGTACAAATGAGTCTGTTCTTAAAAACCATAAGTTATTATGGTAAAATAGGTAGAACATATGTTAATAGCAGTAGATTAGCAGTAATTCATTTCAATTAGTAATTTATATAGACTTAGGAATTATAGGCACGGCCTACTTGAAAACCTGAAATTTGTACCGTTTTTATTGATCTAAATCTAGCTACCGTGGATAAATATTAAAGTTATTATTATTATTATTCGAAAGCTCCACCAAAGCCCACTCGGTTTATATAACCGTTTATTCGACGCGTGGTTTAGTCACTGCAATCAAAATATATGCACCCTATTTGCTCTATAGCGGTCACTAAGGCACATTTTCTTTACTCTCTGCCGCTCTGGACATGATCCTGTAAATATTTTATATCTAAAGGACAATCAAATAAAGTTTAGAATGATTAGTGTATTATTAGGACATGCACTCACAACTAATAACATTTATCTTACATCGTCAGACGAAAAAATGCGGTTAGTTCAGGTTTACCACAACTTTCTTTGCATTCAAGAATGCTTTATAGCTCAAAATTTCTGAATAATACTTTCACACAAGAAATAGCAAATAGTCATTTCATTTTTCTACGAAGACATTTATTAAAATCATGTTAAGAGATGTCAGCTAATAAAACATTTAAGTAATGTCTTTCGTAATGTCAGCCATATTCATGTAATATGTATGTGGCAAATACTAGTATGGTTGATAAGCAATAACCAATAAAAAACCTTATCTACAAATAGTGAAAGTGATGATACGTTCTATTTTTACTGGTTATATATGCTTTCTTTGGTATTAATTGATCAACAAGAGGACGAGGTTTACATTTTGCGGACTGTAGTTGAACAAATATCAAGCTGAAACATAATTTTTATCTAAACTAACACATTTTGGGCGTTCAGTTCTGCTAATCATCAAACGTTCCGACAGACACCTCCAATTAGCTACAGGTATTTTGTGGGAATGAAAACTAAAATCGTATTCAATTACGAACCACGTAATTTTCATGGAGTTTTATAGAATGAATAATAAATGAGGGCACGGAATTAACTAAAACTTTTACTTGGAAGGTGGTGGGATTCTATGAATCTGAAGTTGTTGTCTGAGCAAGCCATCTTGTCTACGATTTCCGAAAAACTGATTTGCTCGATAAGATAATGAATAAATACATGAACAGCGTTAGCAAGCAGTCACAATTTTCTAGGAGCCAGTTGTCAGTTGTTCTTGGCTTAAGAATGAGGAGCGGACACATAGCGTACTTATGTATACTGGTTGCTGTTTGTCTTGTTACAACCAGCCAAGCCTGGAGCCCGTATTCCGGCTTACCGAGGAAGGTAACTACTAGATTCGTCATGCAAATGATCAAATGAACAAGTGGGAAAAGGCGTGTGTTAAGATACTGAGTTACCATTTATTCTAGAACAAGGCCTACAGGAGAATTACTTTACGTATATACCGGTATTTTAAAACTTCTCATCTCTATACTTTAGAGCTAGAATAGACTACATTCCCTTGAATTTTGGCACTAAGAAAATGGTGATATCCAGCTTCCTCCTCCCACTTCCTTTTCTAAGATAGGGTTAGTTTGGTTACGTTTTAAACCTTGCAGTTGTGATAATACCCAGCTCAGTGAGTCATATTTTGGGAACTAGCTAATCACACCTGGGATCGTCCGAAAACTGGGATGTTACAACCAATGTGGAAATTTAAAAAAAATTCTATGTTTGGAAGTATATGGTATTTTTAAGAATGTATGAAATGAATACGAATATTTCAGCTTTGAGATACAAACACTTAGGGCTTATTCTGACATATTACACACAATACCAAATAACTATAGTCTTAAAACTGCTTTTTTGTTAGTTTTGTCGAAATTAGAGTAAAAACGGTGTGATTACTTAGCTATCATCATTGATAGTTAACAGATAACAGGCATTGTTTGACAATGCTCAGCTGTATTCAATTTTCGGCAAAAAGTACACATTAGCATAATCTTCAACCCCGTTACTCAAAAATGAGAATGGGCCCCCATTTTATATTGCATTTTTTGAGTACCCTTCTCATGGTTAACAAATGGGAAAAGTTTAAGACAAAATCTATGTTGGCTTGTATTTCAGAGGAATGACCTTAATTGCAAAGGCTGCCACGCGATTCAATTTTCCATTGCGAGTGTTGAATTGCGTGTCAGGGCCTCTGTCCTTTTGATACGATAAATTAGATTACGCGTAGAATGTGATATGTTAGAAGTATCAGTATCCTAATCACTCGATTTATTATCGTGATCACGTGACTCATGTTTATAATGTTGTTGTCTAAACAGCAGGAGAAACGAGGACAGATAATTGAGCGTCAAAATCGCAAATGGCAGACTTTAGAGGATTTGGTCAGGAAGATGGCAGAGGGACGCAACAAGCGGTTCGCGGAACGAGAAAAAGAAATAGTTTGAGAAGCTGGTTTGGAATTCGACCTGGGAAACTAGCCATAAATATCAGTAACTAAATGTAAACAAGAACATAAAAAAATAACTTAGAAATTAAGTGTATTGTTTTGAAACACATAAATAGAAATATTTATAAATGTAACTGAAGACTGTGTGCTATATTGAACTTATTAAACTGTGACGATAACAAAATTGTTCAAATAGTCGACTTTTATAATGAACGTCTTTAAAGGCAATGAACTAGCTTAAGCTTAAGACAGTCTAAAAATAAATGACCAATGAGCGAGTTTCAAGTTAATTGTAATGTCTGGGATTGCCTGTTGAATTCGCGTGACGTGATCAAACCAGACACAGGGACTGCGGATATATAGATAGATGTGGAGCTGTTATAAACTGACACTGTGCCTTTAACTTACAGCTGTAGCCTAGTCATGACGAAACCATATTTCATTCTAATTGCACTCAAGAGGGAAAGGGCGCGTTGTATTTATTACCCTTTCGAGTTTTTCACCTTACTGATTAGCGCTCTTGCGCCGATTTCACCAATAAGGGCAGTTATCCTGCTTTACCGCACTATGCGCATGCGCATAAGCACGTGATAAGGAAATTGCAAGACAAAACAACTTTATTCGTATCACTACCACTACTACATCAGTAGTACTAAGCTGCTCTGAGAGAGAGAGAGAGAGAGAGAGAGAGAG
>JANVCJ010075400.1:0-20391 GCA_026413505.1 Epizoanthus ramosus
ACAGGAGACTATTCGTACACAAGATCTTGTCTATTTTGACAAAACCAAATAGATAAAGCAATACAATGTACTCTACACCAAATCAAGATTATTTTCAAGGCTCTTAGTGCCTTTCATGATGAACAAAGGCCGAAGAAATGGGAAACGAGTTTTCGATTGTCAGAAACTACGTAAAATCAAAAGTGTCGAAGGGAAGTGATTGTGATGTTTAGCATCAATTTAACGCGCACGTATGTACGGTAGTCTCTTGAAAATACATGTTTTGGGCTTAGAATTAAAGAGATTAAATTTGCCTGGAAGGTCCTGAACTTTTAACTGTTGAAAACGAACAGTGTGGAGTGTTGTGGCAACCGAAAATCACATCACATGCCATCGCATGCCTGCTCCGGTTGGAGGCGTGCGATGTGCGATGTTCCGCACGCCTACTGTTTTTCTCAGGGATAGGCTTCCATCACTGTCACTACCACCATCATCATGGCCTTATCACCATCTAATTATAAACAGTGACTTGTAAGTTGTACATGTATATAAAGACAAAAACTTACAGTAAACTTCCCTTATCTTACAAATAATCTAATTTAAGGTGAAAACTATTGACATTTATTGATAATTTTCATTGGTTACAGTATTATCACAGGTATGTATCTTTCTTGGACATTTCTTTTCTTGGGAATTTTGGTTGTTAGATGTTACTATGGCAACACATTCAGTGTTTTTACAACCACCTTAAAAATCATGAAACTCATTTTTCTTAAAATTCTGACTGTGAAAGATTTTTTAATTTTCACCAATTGTGTTAAAAAAATGTAGAAAACTACAAAATATTCAAATTTAAGAAAATTCTGACACAATGGCTTTGCATCAACTTAAGGTGGCACCAAATCTTGTTGACAGAAAGTTTTAAACATTATGGTAATGACTATAAAATAACAAGAGAGGAAGTTCACCGACTCATTTTTGTGTAAATTTTAAGCAATTGAACATCAAAAATAGGGTGCACATGCTCAAGACTCTCATGAGTTGTCATGGAGACCATGATTTGATTCATTTGGGATTATTATTATTATTTTTTTTTTAATAAGTTTTTTTATTTTCTATATATGCATTTTACAATGGATAATATAATAAGGAAAAAAAACTACACTACGTACGTACAGGTTAACAATATGATAAATTAAAGACACATACTGTATATCTAAAACTAGAGACTAACTATTAATTCATTACACTTAACTTTTGTTTTGCAGCCATGGAAGTAAGTTATTCCATTTTTGGTAATATTTATCTAAAGCTTCTCTCCTTTGTGCAATATCGTGTTCAGTTTTTGATATACGTATAATGGAGGCTATAAATATATCAAAGTCTGGTTTAATTTTTCTGTTTCTACATAGATAGATAACTTGTTTGCCAACCACTAATATATGATTTATTAATTTAAAATTCTTGCAATCTAATATGCCAAACAATATTTTGAGTTCATCAAATGTTTCTTGAATTTTCAATGTTTCAAGCCACTTGATAATTTCTTTCCAGAACTGAGTAGTATATTTACAGGACGATAGGAGATGTTCTATTGTTTCAACTTCTTCATTACAGAAAGTACATTTATCAGTATCGGAAATTTTCATTTTGTAAAGTAATCTATTGGTGTACAAGATTCTGTTTAGTATTTTATATTGAAACTGTCTAGCTTTTGTTTCTGTTGTGATTCTCCTTGGTAGTAAATAAATGGACTCCCAGTCTAGAGTATTTTCATGATAGATCTCGGAATATCGCTTTTGAGCTGTAGGTTCAGAGGTTATTTTTGAGATAAGCTCATGATATACGTTCTTTTGTTTTAGCTTTCCAGGTTTTATATGGCTTCTATTGATCCAGAGACAATCATTTTTGTTACCGTTAGATGTGTTTTGTTTTTGTTTTGTTGTTCTTAACTCTTGCCGCCATTGTCTAGGAAGTGCGTCGATTATGCTCATTATTAAGAAAGTGTCTCTAATTGTGAATTCTCTTAATATTAAATCATCTTTCTTAACAAAACCTCTGCTTGGGGATAGCAAGTCGTTTATTTTCAGCATTCCTCTATTAGCAAGTTCTTTGTAATAAATTGTTTTGTTTTCGATTAGAATTGACTTATTATTCCATATATATATTTCAGTAATCTGATTGTTTTCATCAGAGGGTGGCTTCAGAGAGCTCCATATGCGTAAACAATCTTTGTAATAAAATGGAATATCCAATGCTATCTTGGAGATGTCGAAGTCGCATTGAAGTAAGAATTTTCCTCCGACGTCTTTCAAATACAAGTCTAGTATGTTTTTCCATGTTGAAGTATATGCTTCGTTATATTTCTTTAAACAGATCACTCTCTGAGCTTTAATGTGCGATTCAAGGTGAACCATTTTCAGGCCACCCTTCTTGTAATCGTTTATTATAACAGATCGTTTAACTTTGTCTTTCCCGTTCCAAAGAAACGTAAAAAGCATTGAATTGATTTCAGTTAGTCTTGTTGGGCCTAAGTTTACTATATTTGTACGGTAGCTGATCTTGGGAATAATAAAGGTTTTGATTATCTGGATTTTTCCGAATATCGTGAGATTTCTCCATTTCCAGAGGTTTAGTGTCTTTTCTATAGACTTACAAACATGATCAAAGTTTAATTTTTCTCTTAAATTTTCATTGTAAGTAAAGAAAATTCCTAATATCTTAATTGGCTTATTTACTCTTTTGATATTTGGGAGAATAGAGGGTGGATTTTTGTGATTTTTCCCAAGCCAGTAGGCTTCAGTTTTTTCGTTGTTAATTCTTAGTCCAGAGCATTTGTGAAACTCGCTTAGAGCTTTTGTCAGATTATTAAGCGATGCTTTATTTTTCAGAAAGGTTGTTAGGTCGTCAGCAAATATACTGAGTTTTGTTTCTTCATCTCCAATAGTGATGCCTTCGATGCTTTTGTTGCTACGTATTTGAATGGCGAGTGTTTCAATAACTAAAATAAACAAGTAGGCAGAAAGTGGATCTCCCTGTCTTACACCCCTTTGGATTTCAAAGTAGCCACTGGTAAAGCCGTTATTAATGATGCAACTCTTAAGGTCACAGTAATATGTTGTTACCCACTTGACAAAGGATGGTCCAAAACCAAAGGATTTAAGACTTTCGTAAAGAAAGTTCAAATTCACCGAATCGAAAGCCTTTTCGAAATCAACTGCAACCATTAGACCTTGCATGTTTTTCTTTTTTGTATAAGCCATAATATCTTCAATTGTCCTTATAGCGTCAAACGTTGATCGATCTTTTACATATGCACACTGATTACTATGAATTAAATGTGGTAGAACCTTTTTTAAGCGCTCTGCCAGAGCTTTTGATCCTATTTTTGCATCTACGTTTATCAGAGAGATTGGTCTCCAATTTGATATGAATCGTCTATCCTTTTCCCTTTTTTCAATTAGTTTAATAATGGCCTGACGCTGTGAATTAGATAGTTTACCATGTTCGTACGAGTAGTTCAAGCAATCTGTTAATGTCCTACCTAAAAGCGGCCAGAAACATTTATAGAATTCTGCCGTTAGTCCGTCATTTCCAGGGGATTTTTCATCTTCAAAAGATTTTAAAGCTTGATAACATTCGTTGACCGTGAGTGTTCCTTCGCAAGTATTTCGTTCTTGCTCATCTAGTATTGGAATATTTTGATTCTCAAGAAAAATGTTTGTTGTTTGTGATGATAGTTGCTTGTTGTCTTCATGATAAAGGTTCACGTAGAAGGATTCCAATTCCTTCATGATTTCCTTTGGATTAGAGGTTATCTTGTTTTCCTTGTTATATATTTTCCTTACACAGCTTTTTTTCCTGCTATGGTTTTCTTGATTTAAGAAATATTTGGTATTTTTTTCGCCTTCTTCATACCATTTTATACGGGAGCGTAAAATTATTCCCCTTGTTATGTGGTCATATGCATTTTCATATTCTATTTTTGCAATTTCAAGTGCTTTTAGATTTTCATTATTAGGATAATTTACAACTTTTTCTTCTAATTGTTTGAGATGGTTTTCAATGGCTTCCAAGGAATTTTTCCTTTGTCTAGCCTTTTCTTTTCCGTACCTCATTGATTCTTGTCGGATTTTGTATTTGATAATGTCCCACAGGACTCTTTTGTCTGTAATATCTTTATATTCTTTAAGCCACTGTGGATATTTAGTATGTATCAATTTGACATAATTTGCATCTTCCACGAAGCTTGAATTGAATTTCCAATAGGAAGGGCCATGTTTATGATTTTCTAGGCTCTTAAAGTACAAGGTTATTGCTGAGTGGTCCGATTTAATTGAAGGAATAATGTTTGTAGTATTAACGTCGTCTTGCAAATCATCGCTTATTAGCCAATAATCGAGTCGTCTTTGGATTGTAGCATTTTTTGGTCTCCAGGTGAATTTTCTAGTGTCTGGATTTCTAGTTCTCCAGATATCTATTAAATCATATTTTGACTTTATTTCTTTTACAGTTTTTATGCAGTCTTTTATGCTTGGGTTTCCACCTAAACAGTCCAAATCAATTTCAAACGTTGCGTTGAAGTCTCCGCCTATTATTATGTTTATATTTGGATCTAAATCTAGTTCGTCTATGTGCTGTTTCAGTTCGGAGAAAAAGTTCACTTGCTCTTTTGCATTGTTTGGTGCGTAGACGTTGACGAAAATAAATTGAGAACACTGAACTTCGGCTTTTATAATTATGAATCGACCGTTTGGGTCGATCTTTAATTTTTTTGTTTCAAAGTCAAGATCGCTTTTTGTGAGTACAAGTACGCCTTTGGAGTGATTTGAACCATGACTAAAAAACATGTTGCCTTTCCATTGATATTTCCATTCATTCTCAATATCCTGAGTACTGTACGTTTCTTGGAGAAACACTATATCAGCTTTTTGCTTAATAATCCAGTTAATAATAGTTTTCCTTTTTACAAAATCTCTGAGCCCTCGCACATTTAAGGAGAGAAGCTTTAACTCTAGGTTATTTGTCATTGTTTCTGGTGCTTAAGTTTGACTGCATTTTGGCTCCATTTACAAGTATGTTCCTGTCTCTAGTGATGTGTACAAACTGGCATAGAAAGTTTTTCTTACTGAAGAAAGTTAACAAATTGAACGTAATTAATATATACAATAACATTTAGCAAACTCACAAAATACTATTCGATATTTATCTGTTTTACCTACCTGAATAGGTACTGATAAAACAATAATAAGGTTCGAATGAGGAATTCGTTCGTATAATTTCAGACAGTGAATAAATGGTTCCGAAAGTCTTAATTTATTGCGTCGCTAGAAAAGAGAGCCGTTGAGCGTTGTGAGTTTGTGTCTAAGATTATTACCTGTGTCCATCAGATCATTTCATTCCCAGTCATGTCCAAGAATTTCAGAAGCCCATTTGTTGTACCTACAGGCTAAGAACTGTGATCCTGGGCCGGCAAATATCTTCCCATCGATGATCAATTTATCGTACTTGAGACTCGCTTTCTTTCCATTTGCTTTTGCATCTCGAAGAAAAGGTAGAAGTTCTTTTCTGACTTGCAAAACCTCTTTAGGAAAGTCTTCTGCTAGTCCAAATTTAGTCCCTTTCAGGTTTCTGGCTTTAGATCTAGTGAATTCTTTGTCCTTGAAGAACGAGAATTTAGCGATGATAGGTCTCTTGCTAGACATGCCGGGCTTTCCCACTCGATGAGCTCGCTCAATGCTGATGTTGTCCAATTCCTTTTTCTGAATTTTGAGCTCAGTGATCATGAAATTTCGAAGAATCCTTTCCGTTTTTTCCATGGTTTCGTTCTCCTCCTCCTCTATATTGAAGAAGTTTAAGTTGTTCCTTCTGCTGTGGCTTTCAAGTTTTATTCCTCGCTGTTGCTCGTCCAGTAATTGTTTGCACAAGATTTTTACACTTTCTTCTGAATTATTCATTCGCGTCACTTGGTCTTGCATTTGAATCTTTAGCTCACTGATCTCGTTGTGGGCAAAGTTCAGGCTCTCCTTTAGTTCAGAGTTTTCTTTTTCAAGCACTCGTTGTCGCTCTTTGAGCTCGTTGATCTCCTCTATCCTTTCCAAGGCTATGTCTAGTTTCTTGTTAATCTCAGCGAGGGTGTCCGCCATTTTATGACAACTGTCGCAGCATTCCTGAATCTCGTCTTCTAAATTTTCTTCCGTTTGAGAGCTTTTTGTTCTTTTTCTTCTTCTTTTCCTGCTTTGTTCTTCATTCTGTTGTTGTAAATCAGTCATCTTAACTTATATGTTCGACGCTCTAACGGCCTTCGTTGTAGATTACATGATCTGCAAATAACTCATTTTGTTTAAATAATTTAACCAGGGAGTAAAAACAAAAGTTGTAGCACATTATTTGGAGAATATATACTTTAAATTTGGTGAGAATCACATCAATATTTACAGTTATGCCATTTTATATAAAAGTCCCTCCGTGACATGTTTTCAGTGTTTCATTAACCCCCGAAGAGAACACCCCCATTTCTTGCTTTTTCTTGATGCTTTTTACCTTATTTTGAGAAACTAAAAATATGGAAACTCAAAAACACTTCAAGTACATCATCGCGCGATATCTAAGCCAAATTTACAACACTGGAATTAGGAATCAGAGAGCACAAAAGGTCAAATACGGCTGCAATGAACAAATGTGACAACAAAGAATCTTTGATTCACTTCAGTTTATCACAATTCAATTCAAATACAGATTCACACATTCTATGAGTCAAAATCATAAATTAAGACAAAACCTTTCTGTAGATGCAAGAACTAATTTGGCATTAGATCTTTTGAACCAGTTTCAATTGAATGGCTTTCATGATAATTATCACTTCATGATTTCACGGTGAAAGCAGATAATATGTTCAAAATCAAATCATCGCATGTTTGTGCCACAGAAGCCAAAATAAAATGAAATGAAATAAAATTAAACAGAATCTTAGAATTATGAACAACTAGAAATGATTAGAGAAACTTGAGTTGTATGTAAATAAAGAATCTAGACGAATATCAACCGAAAAGCTAAAAACGTGTTCTCAAATTGCTTGTCACACAACATGAACACACGACGCCAAAGGACTTCACTCACATCAATTCTGTGTCTGAATCACTTTCTTGCTGCATTTGATCATTTAATTCGAACTCCTCTCCACCAGACATTCCCCTAGTTCACTATCAATATCACAACCAGCTTCATTTTCACTTTGAGCACATATTTCAGCCACTTCTTCTGCAGTAAACACTCTTCTGCGAGATGCCATGTTGGATTCAAGTACACATGTGGCAAGCCCTCAATTCTCACGGAATATTAATACCAAAGCCAAGAGCTCGAGGTCAATCAAACGTTGCCTAACTTGATTGGCTAAGACTAACAATTGCTTTGGGGAGCTTCTTCGAAAATACATGCAATCTTGTTGCCACAGCAACAAATTTACGTCATCGTTCGAATTCGAACAAAATTTAAAGGGCCCATCACCAAAGGGTTAAAACAAGAAAGGGGCCTCATAGACTAGGCCCCTGTTATGGTCACTGATGCGCATACATGTAATGCGACCATTCAACAAACATTCATTTGACATGAAAGTCAAAGCAATATTTAGCTTTGAAAAGCAGAATATAAATTCATCTCGTAACAGTGTAAACGTAATGTCCCACCATATAATGTTCATTTGCTGTAATAACTTTTGTCAACTAACATAAAAATTGAAACACGCTAATTATAAATGGGTAGCTAGCTTTTGTGTGGGCGTTTTACTTTAGCTATATATTGTACAGTAGGAGGTAAATTAATTCACTCAATATAATTACACTGGCATACTTATACATTTGTAGGGTCCGGCTGGCCTGGTTGGGAAAACAGGAGCTAGAGGTCCAGATGTAAGTACATGTAATGATATGTTCTGTTCCTTTTAAATTGCAAAACACTGGGAAATGTTTTCACATCATTCTCATTTGTGTGATGGTTTTGGACCTAAGAAACTTCACAGAGTACATTAATTCAGTATAAAATGTTCCTTCTATCTACCAGCAAAGTGTTTTTCACTTTGGGATTCTTTAGTTATTCAGAGTTTATATTTGACAACCTAAATGGTATAAAGTGTGTGCTTTTACAAGAGATTTAGACTAGAAATACTGTATTTCCTCATTAAGCCCCCAGTTTTGCAAAATTACATAGTTACATTACATACATTGCTGAACTTGATGGTCTCTGTCTCTTGACAGAGAGTTGAAAGACATTGCCTAATATCAACTGTCAAAATTGTGATTAAAATAATTATGAAACAGCCAAATGTCCCAACTTTTTAATTTATACTTGCATAATTTTAAGCTAAGGTTGAGTCGAGAAAGACAAACTTCTCACTGGTCCAGGTTAAAAAACATATTTAAAAGATTTTGGACTTCCTTCATCGATTAAGATCAGGTTAAACTGTTTTTTTTTTGTGTGATCATGAGGAGACTGGGATGAGTTCTATAAAAGACAGATATTAGTATATTAAATATAATTAATATGTTATTTGAACATTTAGACAGGGAACATCGTTGATCAGTTCATACATATTAATACTATATGTAACCTGTGTGGACTTTGTTTCTAGGGTGAGCGTGGTGAACGTGGCGAAATAGGAGCTGCTGGGCCTGAAGGACTTGCAGTAGGTTACAACAATTTTTAGATTGGTGTGCATGAATTTAATAATTAATTTGATGTTATGTGACAGTAATGACACTTTTTGGATGTACAGATTTTGTTTTTGACCCTTTAGTTCCTCCACCTGGACATAATCATGATCAGGACTATTTAGCAACAAATAATATATAATTATATTACTCATCCTTGTAGGTTTCCTAGAGGTACAGAGTAAAAGTACAAGAATAAAAAATATGCACATTGTACATTAATTTAATCACAAAGAGTTAAAGGTGGCTCAGATTGGACTAATCTACGTGTAGCTAGGCTAGGCCAAAGCATGTTGATTACCCATGCGCATCTTACATGTATAGCAAGACACCATATTTATATATAAGCAGAATTAGAGGTACAGCCCCATAGTA
This sequence comes from Epizoanthus ramosus, assembly GCA_026413505.1. Taxonomy (NCBI): domain Eukaryota; kingdom Metazoa; phylum Cnidaria; class Anthozoa; order Zoantharia; family Epizoanthidae; genus Epizoanthus; species Epizoanthus ramosus. Next base: position 9,060 of record JANVCJ010075400.1, read on the forward strand.
GAATTAATATGCTTTACTCGCCTAGTTTTTAAAACAAGGCAAATTGAATATAAAATTCAGTCTTCATTCCAGATGGTAATAGTGAAACATTATTTTTATGAGAAATGTAGAAACTTGAAACTGAATGAACAAGACCTATAGATAGCATTTTACAAAGATATACAACTATTGTAAAAGTACCCGATTAGGATTTCGATTTTAGATCTACACTCCTACTTGCACTAGGGAAAATATTGAGTTGTTAACACACTGCATATATCAGTATATTATTTGTTTTATTTAATTATTTATGTTTATATTTACCTTTTTGAGATATTGGAAACATGTAAACATAATTATATACAAAATAGAAATAAAAATAAAATTAAAAAAAAGGTGGCTCAGATCTGTGTTTCATTTTTCCATGTCACGATTGTACACTTTAATAAATTGGTTTATTCATGCTGATGCACAGTGTACGTCTTGACAGTTAATTAGTACATAGCAAATATTGGTACAATAACTATTATCAACAAATGTACATATAATTATATAGTTACACACAAATTGCTTTTTATGCCTTTCAATGCACTCAACCAAAAAAAATAGTTTATTCCCTGAGTGAGTTGCAAAAACTTCAATCTGCATATCAACTGTTGTACTTATAATATAATTGTGGTTTCCATGACAAACCTATTGGTCCTCTTCTGAAGTGCATCATGTTAAGCTTCAAGTGTAGTTTGTAAACATGAGAATGAGTCTGGTGAACCCATTATTTTGCCTTATTCTTATATATTGACTTGCAATATAAATGGAGCAACATTTTAAGACATTTTAAAAATATTGTCAAATCACCAATTGTGGAGGCCATTTTTAATTTCTGAAATTGTTTTTCATTTTCCTGTTACTCACCATTGGTGTAAACAAATTTATTTTGTCAATCTTAGGGAAAGACTGGTAACAATGGATCACCTGGTCCTCAAGGAAGAGATGGAGCTGATGTAAGTACATAAGATTTAAGTAGTGTAATCATAGCCCGCATTGGCATAATATGGAGGGTGAAGTTAAAATATTGTAATATTGTAAAAAATTGATGATAAATGTAGTAATGTTACTCTAGTTTCGTGTTTGTGGTTCCACTTGTGGTTGACAAGCTGACCCCAAATCCATAGCTTATATACGGTACGAAATTAAGAATTTTCTCAACTGGCCCAGTTGGATTTATTTAACCATCCCATAAATTATTTTAGCCAGCCCGACAAGATTCGGACTGGCTAACTGTAATTTTGAGACAATTTTACCAGCCCACATCCAAAATAACCGGCTTTGGCCGGCTTTTCTCCCTTAATTTCACACCTTGTTATACATTCATACATGTAGGACCTGGACCTGGTTGTTGAAAGAGAGGGTAACATTATCCCTAGGATAGTGCTAACCCAGGGATGAATCTGTTACCCTAGTATGTATGTATTGCTAATGAAATTCAGTTTATATTATGTATCAGTAATCTACCTGTAATTCAGTTTAAACTGCAATGGGTTAGAATAAACGATATCATTATTACTAGGGTTAGTTAGTACTGGGGTAAAATGCTGTTGCTGAAATGCAGGATAAGCAAATGGTAGATGTCCCTAGCTTAAGGATTGAATCTTGGACTAAAAAAGATTCAGAAACCATGACTTCATCTTGCAACCAAAAACATTAATTAGCAATTGTCTTGGATCAATTAATTTTAGCAACTTTGTTCTATATAAAATAACTTCTAATTGTAAACTATTTTGTTAACATTGTTTGTTTTTGCGCAAAGGGCCCTCCAGGAGATCCAGGCAACCCTGGAGAGCAAGGAGAGGCTGGACCACAGGTAAGTGTAATTCATACCACACACCACACCATTCAGCATGTGCTTATAATAATACACACTGACAGGTATAAGTTTACTTCAACGGTATTGCAGATATTGAAATGATTGGCAAAGAAACTTATTTATAAGTTGTTTGTTGTTTACATGTATATTGTTGATCATAATAATTTATTATGTTTTTAGTCTTCTGGCCAGTACACACTCAAGATCTTATATAATCAATATACAACCAAACCTGCAAATCAGTGTTTGCCGTTTAAGCATCACGGATGATGGGTGAAAAGCTCACCTAAAGCATTTTAGGTGAATGAACCACTGTGGAATTTAAAATATGTGTGTTGCAGCTAGAGGTGAATTATTTCAGTGATCAAGTAAACATTTTTTCATTCCCCTTGATGTGAATCAAGATGAGTGGTGAATCAATGCAGCTAGCTGTACATCTGAAAGCGATCACTCACCTTTGGTGGCAACCACTGCTGCATTACGTAGGAGGTCTGACCTTGGTCCGACCCAAGTTAAAATTTAAAACATGGTATTTCAAAAAAGCAGCTTACTTTTAGTTTGATCCACTGTAAATAATGGGTTTTGTCAATTGAATTTAATTTACTGGACTACATAGATTGATGGAGTGACAGAAATCATTGCATTTCTAATTCATGTGGAAACTGATGTATTCTTAATACCAGTTCTGAAAAGTCAAACTGCATCTCATGCCGGTTTTTCGGCTGATATACAAAGTGAGCCCTATATAGATAATTATTTTGGTAAAAATGGATCTTTTAGCGCTATTTTCAAAGGGCACTTTTTTAGCAGAACAACTAGAGCTAAAATGCAGGAAATGCAATCTTTACAATCAATTCTCAAAAAAATTGTGGGGGAGTATGCCCCCCAAACCCCATGGTAACTCCCGCCTTTGGCGCTCATTCGCACACCTCCTGCACAAAATCCTGGTTACGGGCCTGGTCAGTACAAATATAATTTTTGTAGGAAGCCAGAATTATATGTAACAGATATGGAATTGACAGACAATATATTGAAGGAGGAGAGGATACAAGTTCCTATGAAAAGGAGTGAGATAGATTGTTCCATGGAGATAATATTCTAGGGTACAGTGTACAGATGATGGAAAACATGAAAGAGAATGAGTATTGATATAAATAAACTACATAAAATAACTATAAGTATTATAAATTATTAAATAAAAAGTTACAAACAATCAAATGAATGTGATATATGCCACATCTCTCACCACAAATGTTGCACATTTATTGCCAGTTGAGAAGTCATGTGATCATGATTAAGCATAATAATTGAATTTAAAAAAGTGTACAGATGACAGATCTAGAAAAGGTGGTTATTGTAGATAATGTTATAAGCAGTATCACAAGATGATGGAGGTGTGCCTGGTTCTGTGCTGTACAGGTCGTACATATATAGTTCCTGGAATCAACTGACATTAGTTCATGGTACATGTAGATCCTATAATATATAGCATTGTTAGGCAACCATCAACTCTATGTCCTCTAATCTTACGAGGAGCCCAAAGGTTTATAAGCCTTACGGTTTCGTTTTTGGGTTTCCTTGCCACTCGTTACTTTTTTTATTCTCTTGTCTGTATATTTTTTGTGGCAAACAAAGAACTGAACTGAAACTGTGAATTCGTTTTAAAACCAAGCCACCCGATAGTTACCATACCTGTCCTCCACGCACCTCCTGGCACATAGGGCCTCCAAAATTCTTCTGGTTTCTGTAATAAGGGAGTTTTTCCAGGGGAGGGTTATCAGCCCTCAGCCCAACCCCCAACCTGGAAGACAAGGGAATCACTCCTTGTCTGGACCCTATCTTTGGACCTGTTCGGCATGGGTGGCCCTACTAGGAGTTTGAGACTCCAGCTGACATAGCTTTGGTGGTCATTGGGACACACAAACAGCCCACCATGATTAAGGTGGTGATCCCAAGCGAGGCAGGTACAATAGTTACCATAGCAGCTGTAGAAAAAGTTCAAAGTAAAGCTTTTAGTGAGTACATTCCCATGATCGACGTTTTTTTGTCTCTTTTAGTGAGGCATTTTAGGAAAAGTACACTAAAATTAAAGCACTTCTGAGTGTAGGAGAAACATTTGATTCATGATGACATTGATTTATATAACATACAGTAAATTAAACTAAACTAAATGCATTCATTTGTTTTTCTTGACAAGGGTTCTGTAGGACCACGAGGACCTCAGGGTTTGCGGGGTGTCAAAGGAGACCAGGTTCGTATTCAGCTGTGTTTGCCAATATGAACCTTTTACTGTCATCTTATTGACACCTGTATTTCAGTGATATATAATTAAATTATATATAATAATAATATGATTAATGCCTCTGTGATTTCGAATACCCACATGTATAATTATATAAACTTGAATGTAAAAATATATATTTTTGTCTTCAGCAACATGATGTTCAGTGCACATTAGTTATAATGATTGTCTGGGAAAGCGTGCCAAAATAATTGCAGTAACTTTGCAGTTGACTTATATTAAGCATCCCATCCAGGAATGACAGGGAACAATTTACAAGGTTTGTATGGGCCCAGGAAATCCTGGAAAACCCTGGAATTTTTTCAGAACCCAGGAAGTCCCTGGAAAACCCTGGAAAAACCCTGGAAAAACCCTGGAAAAACCCTGGAATTTTAAACTGAACCCTGAAAAACCCTGGAGAACTGAATTGAAAAATCTTGTAACAGTATAAAGTTCAAAATTTAGGACATTTTAATCAAGACACTGCACAAGATATTTTGGGTGCTGGCTATGGGCCCACCAATTGTTCTAAAAAAGGGGGACTGAGTCAAGCAGAGTTGAAAATAAACTATAATTTATGACATAAATAAGACGAAAATGAGTAAAACTAATTTGGTATGGAAAGGTTAATGATCAATAAATCATCAGACTGAAGAACATTTGACCATTGAGCTGATCTTCCTAATCTCCTTATTACAGGGGAACACTGGTGCCCGTGGTCAGAAAGGAGAACCAGGAGACAAGGGTCCACAGGTAAGTATTTTTTTTAAAATTGTATTATTATTATTATTGTTTAATAGCCTGTTTTAATACAGACACAGACCTTTACAATATGTTTTTACAAATACTGCAACAAGATAAAACGATAGCTACAGAGATATTGATACACGTTACGATAGTAGAGAGCTACAGTGATATTCATTTGATATAATTGTTATTTTTGTAAATGTATTAATGTGGGTGTAAATAAAAAAATATTCATTTGTTTGTTTGTTTGCTATATGGATCTATGTTATATTAATAATAAATTAAGTGTTAGGTGAAAAAAAGAGAAAAATAAATAAAGAATAAATTTACATTTTTCTACTAGGAAATCCACAATTTTTTTGAGCATTTTTCAAAAATATTCTGTTTGTATTATCTGCTTGTATCTCAGGGGTAAAAAGAGAATTTGCAAAAGAGGTAGATGTGATTTCTTTAAGTCTAGAAGTCTAAGATGGCAAACATGGTAAACTGTTTGACCCTGGGAGACACAAAATAATCACATAATTTGCAATATGTATATATATTCTCAGGATAAAAGCATCTTAATTTTATTACATAACAAAAATGTTTAAATTTCATACTTTCTCTTCTGGTGGTGTTCTATCTTTATAGTTACCTGTTTCCAAGGCAATGTACCATAAACTATTTGTAGTACCTACTTTAATATTTTTATATTTTTTTTATATTTAATAATTATATTAAATTTCCTCCTGTTTCACATAGTTTAACATAGCTTTTATTGTATTATATTTTTGTTGGTCAAAGTTCATTTCTGAATTTTAGATAATATCTAGAACCATTTTTGACTATTGTATCAACCATGAAAAGAGGATGAAATTGCAGGTCTATGATGACAATTACAATGACTTTATTCTAGCCAACACATGCGTGTCTACTAATTTAAAAAAAAAATGTAAAAGATTTCAAAACTACAATATTTGTTCAAATTTTTTTTTTGTAATAGACTTACAATTACCATAAAATAATTAATCCTTAAGCTATTTCTAAAGTTCTTACAAAATACAATGTAATGGTGTGTAATTTGCAGACTAAAGGTAAAACTCCAATCATAGCAAAGTACATTGAGCCTAATATCTTTACTGGACCACAAGTAAAGAGTTAACAAGACTCACATTGGTTGTGCATTGCTTGTAGGGACCCAGTGGCGAGCCTGGACGAGCAGGTGCTAATGGCAGACCCGTAAGTTCATTGATTTGTTAAAGGGAATTATCACATTTCCTGATCCCTTAACTTGTACTCTTCACATAACTATTTGCCACCTCGTGTATATCCATACAAAAATTATATTCTCATACCTCAGTAATCTAAGTTTGTTTGTTATTTATTTTGAGATTTTATCAGAATTTTCAATACCTGCTTTGCAACCAGTAATGTTTGCAATCAAGTTAATATCAATGGCAATTGATTCTAATAAATTAATTAATTTAAAGCTTTGAATTAACATCAGTTTTGTTTTTAATTTTAAGTTATTAATAATGAAGAAGACTTTCTTGCTATTCACCATAGTCATTCCTTTACACATATGTTTATATAAAATTAATAAATAATATTAATTAGTATTTAATTGTAAAGTCCTCAAGTTAAAACTGTCTTTGAAGTTGTTGAATCCTGAGCTGCAGTTGTTTCCTTTTAAGTTTCAACACCTTTGGATTTTCTCAGAATCTAAGAATCTTAAATGCTAACACATCCAATGTATTAATTAGCCTGTTCTTTCCCTTTTCCCTTTTCAAATCTCACTGCCCTAGCTTCCTCAAACTGAAAGTTACTCATTATAATTATATGTACGACTATGCTGTAGCCATAATTATATACATGTTGTGAATTTCCGAAGCGTAATGAATGAGTTATTAATAGCAGTTACATGGTGGGGGCAGATGTCACTTGATGGATCAATGGATCCATTGTGTGTAACAACAATTCATAAATTCATAAATGTTTCAGGGAGAACAAGGTTCTCAAGGTGAAATTGGCAATCCTGGTCCAACTGGAGAGCTGGTAAGGTTTACAAAGCAATTAATTATTTTGCTTTACGCTGATATCGATCTTACTGTATCATTCCAACTTGAACATTTTCTTTAATTTGTGTTTAGGGTCCACAAGGTGAACCTGGTTCTAGTGGACCATCAGGCCCTGAGGTAAGCTACACAACCATTATTATAATTATCATTTATTTATCATTATCATGATCAATAAGAACAGCAATATCTTTAATTTGAGTCTAAGTATGTAGCACATATATTTCTACCATTTTTAAAGAATTAAACCTAGCTAACCATGATGCTGTATCTAATTTCCAGTCTCTGTTTTGATCTCATTTTTATCATCATAAAATTATACATTTTTAGTGTTTTAACATATATTTTTAAAATGACTATCAAGTATCATATTTTATAAAATTTACCAATTAGTGTCTTGTAAAGTAGTTTTTTTTGAGAAATAATGAGGGCCACAAGTTCATTATTTAGTACTCTGTACTATTTAGTGTATTTTTAAAGGGGCTATGTCATGGTAATGCACATGCTCTCTAGTCATGTCAGGAACAAAGCCTTCACAGTCATGAAACACAAATTGTAAGCTCAACAGGATAACAAGACATGATAAAATGGTATATACTGTGAAAACCGAAAGTATCTAAATACAGGAAACACAATTGGATTTAACTGATTTAATGTCGAGCCTCGACCGAAATTAAGTTTAGAGTTTTGCAATCCATTTTAATCTTCCCCAATTTTAACCATCCACGTTCCTTTATGACTTATCATCATCTCTTTTGTGTTTTTCTCCCATGGTATTAAACCTGTTACTTTTACATTTCCTGTGATTGTGGAGAATTTCAGACATTGCAAATATGTATTAAATTGCCGTGACATATATAGCCCCTTTAAACCCTCGTTAAATAAAGTTTGATTGATTGATTGATTGATTGATGCAGTTGAAAAGTTACTCGCATTGTTAGTTGCATTGTAACAATGATTTGACCTTTGAAATTAAAAAGAGAGACCCTAATATATCTTTAAATTGTGTTTTCAAAATGAATTTTTTGAAGACTCTTTGAGCTTTAACTTTCAATACCTCACAGTGTTATAATTGCATTGTGGAACTAAATTAAAGAGGGGAACACACAATGTAAGAAATGAAACAAAAATTATTTCAAGTTTAATTGGATCAAAGTGGTTAACTAACTTGCTGGAAAAAGTTGAAAGTAGACACTAATGTATGGTTATGGTAAAGAATCCGCACCGTAATTTACCCTGTTAGCTATGTCGGCCGTGCGTTGGCCATCATACTACCGACATAGCACCGACATAGCACCGACATACCACTGACTTGCCACCGACGTACACAAAATTCCTAAATTCTTACGTTTTTAAGCATCAACACACAATAATCTCAAAGGTATTTTCAATTCTTTTAAAGTCTTGGGCGCCGAATGAAACTAGTCTCTTCCATTGTTATTCACAAGATTTAGACCGTAAATCTTACGATTTCAGGACGGGTGACACGTACGCCCGCTCAAAACTTCTTCCGTCATGGCGAAATTTTCAACTTGTAATTACGATTTCCCCAGCCCTCAGGACGAATGTCCGCTCAAACCTCCCTCTCTCATGACGAAATTTGATGAATTCACTAACCATTCCTGCACCGATCTTTAAAGTTTTTTCAACGACAACATTTGTATATTACGAAAATTTCTCTTTTAAACAGAGTCGGAGCCACAGTAACTCTGTTTGAAGACTAAATCGTGATATTATTTCTCACGCTTATTCAGTCGTTTTCATTTGACATTTGAATCTCGTTTTCTTCTCGCCAAATTCCCTTGTTCAAAATCTCGCATGCTATTGCTAGTTATTTATGTAGGGAGGGTTTACACGAGAACTTTTAACCATGGTTAAAATTTTAACACGATTGGACGCTTCTGACCGTGCCTCTGCAACTGCAATTAAACGCTGAAATCAACTCAGATTTTAATCCACCTCGCGAGGTGGGTTTAGCAGTCGCAAGCTTGGTTTAACAGTACAATTGCTCCTCTTGACCAATCACAAGCTATACATTGACAGCGATGTAGATTTCTCGTCACGCCCTCTGCTAGCGAAACTCCGGGGTGTCTCGACCGCAAGTTGATTAAACGGGAAAGTGTACAAGTTTTTAACCATGATTAAAATTTGAAGTGTAAACCCATCCAATGTGTTATTTTATTTTCTTAATATTAATAACAAAAATTAGGTATAAACTTTACTACTTAATTTATTGATAATTGTAATTACGTATAAAGATCTTATGGGTGATTAGCTGCAACCGAGAAAGACGCATCATCAGAAGCCCAGGGTCACTTGGTCGGGCATAAATATAATGTAGGCGGGAGAAATTAATTTGTTTCTCACCCTCGTTTCTCTTGCTGACAGACTCCCGCCGTGTTTCCTAGGGCGGATATTTTTGTAATTTATTCGATTATTCAAAAATATATATTCAACGTATGTTTTTTTATTATTATTTTTTTTATTGTAAAATTCATGGGAAAGATATAAAACAGCATGTAAATGAGACAAACAAAGGTTTATTACGCTAAAGATATATATTCTTACACATTGGGCGAAAGCTGTAATACAGGTGGACTAATACCAAGTTTCAAATGACGGCGTATGCAAAACGCAAGTTTTAATTCAACGTGAATTGTTAGATCATTGGCTAATAAACTTGTGTATGAACTGAGCCTCTGTTTATTAGCAAGTCGCAACTGATATCCAAACTAAATATTCAAAAGACTTCTGACTTTGTCGGTCTTTGTTTTCTCTCTTGGATCAAGATGCACCTTGGGTTTATATTTCTGCTTGGTTTTGCTATTTTCCTCTTGGGGACAAGTTTGGCAGGTATAAACTCTTTACTTGCTAACTAAATATAAATATATCTTCTTACTATCGATTAATAATAAAAACACTTGCTATTGTATATTGTGTTTTTATTTCTGTTCTAATAAATGATCTGTCAACTATTTGCAATACTAAATTACAACGTTAAAGCTGAGGCTATCATGCGAAAATAACCCTATGGTCTGTAGATATGAGTATATTTTGAAGGAACCTCTCAATGGCAGTTTATACCGCACCGGCCCCTTTTCTTTATTTGCTATGTTAGTCTCTTGTTTTAATTTGCCTGGTGTATTATTATACCTGAAATATCCTGATGCACTTTTGCATTCACCGTTTTCATGTACTGTAAACACGGAGTCTGTATCGATGTAATCGAAAATGGACGCTTTTGATGGCCCAATGTTATCCGTTTTGTCATTAGATCGAATAATATTCGAAAACAAATTTTATGTGTCTATTTTCAGGCACCATTCGAAATGACAACATACGAGTGTGAACCGGGACCATTAACGTTCTGGATAAAATCGAACTGTGTTCGCTCAGTTGCAATATTTGAAAAAGCTCAGTTATCAATTTCTATCGACCAAGAAATTACTTTTGCAACATTTTATTTTCAAAAGGAATTTTGTGTTTTAAAGTTTGGTTGATCTCATGCATCGAAAGCACAAAAAGATTGACCCGCCAATGAAGAAGCCATCAAACGAGTTGGTTGTATTATCCTCCGGGAACCTAATTGCAAGAATTTGAATTTGAATATAAAGATAAACCAAGGGTTATTAACGACGCTTGTTTTCCTTTCCTTCTTTTTTACTTTTATTCTAGTTTATTGCAAGAAATTATCTTGCAAAATGCCAAAATAAGAGGGGGAAAAAAGGAAAAAAGACAGAAAAAGCAACAACAGGCGTTAATAACCCTTGAACAAAGTAAGTACGAAGTTTTCCGAGTAAGAAGTCTAACGCAAGATGCCAATGGCAATTAATTCATTATTTGCAAATGAAAATGAAAATGAAAATGGGGATTACAATAGCCATTTAATAATCAGGTACAGATTGATATTATACAGCAAGTGACACGAAGCTGGTTAATTTCGTTATAATCTCATGTTAAGTTTTGCTCTTTCCAGTAACGATTGAATCACTGAACACTGAACTACTAATAAAGTATACTAGTAAAAAAGTATACGTAGTTCGTTTTCCACTTCCGTCACAATTCCCAGTCCCTACAATAAACAAACTATCTTGCTAAATGTAATTTATTGTGTACCTTCCCAGCCAATGAGGTTTGCAAGGTTGGATGGAAACGTAACAATGATACGTGCTACAAGTTCTTTGCTACCCGCAAGACGTGGAGTGAGGCCAACAGAACCTGCAACGCAGAAGCCGCTCATCTGGTATCAATCCACAGTGCCTCAGAAAATTCCTTTGTGGTTTCTCTGGCTACAAACCAAAGTTATTGGATTGGTTTGAATGACATCGACCAGGAAGGGACCTTCACCTGGTCCGACGGCTCTGTAAATGATTACACAAACTGGGGGGGAGGAGAACCGAATAACGG
>JANVCJ010075401.1:0-11931 GCA_026413505.1 Epizoanthus ramosus
GCGCCAGTATCCTCTTGAGCTCAAAGGCGCTTTACATTAATTTTAGGTAAAACTATGCTAGTTATAAGAAGTAAAATACAAACATTTATTTTCTATTCCAAGTATGTAAATAGATAATTGATTTCATTTTCATTATAAATTGTAATTTAATTGTATTTTATTCATATTATACTGTAATACTCCTTTTGCTGTAATTTCTGTAATTTGTATGGAGGGCATCGCGTTACATTACCCGTTTAGGTGTAAGCGTGTCTTCACCAAATAAATAAAGTGTATCATCATTATCATCAAAAATGGTAGACAACATACCATCTTCATCAGGTTTAGACACACCCTCGTATGAAAACGTCTTTGCCTCATGTAGTTCAGCCAACCACCGCACGGCAGACTTGCACAGGCCTACCAATTCAACTGCACTCCCATCCCTGCAGTTAACCATAGCAGTTATAGCACCATCATAGAATAAACAGGACATAACACTTTCTTTGATTGGTTCAAATCCATTGGCCGTATCCCAATGAAAAACAGTCATCGTTTCCATGTAGTGATTACACTCACCTTATCAAGAAATACAAACCACTTACAGCCGTTTCCACATTTATTTAGCAATACTCACCAAAGCTTTTAAAATTACTTGACTGCTAGTGTCTCTTCAAAATTCGCACCATATGTAAACCGACAGATGGTGTTCTTCCAGGTTTTCAAGACTTTGTTAGTCTATATTTTTCAAAGTTCCCAAAATGTATGTATGTAATGTGTCCCGTAGTTTACATAGCTATATAACATCACTGATCCGCCTCGATTAGCCAATGCTATTTGCAGATCAGTCTAACCTTTGTAACATTTCTTTGCAAATATATAAAAAAGTCTGAAGTATAGGAGTTATGACTTTCATATTACTAAATAATTCCAGATAAAGTTACCATAGCAACTCAACAAACCTTGGTGTGGCAGGCACTCCTTTGTTTCCCGCCAATTCGGACTCCCCCACCTTGTCCATCCACGTGCCCGAGTTCCACTGATTTCCACCATACACGAACCCAGTCTCTTCACGGATACCCGCTGTCACATTAAATCCCGCATCCTTCATATTGTGATCTAACCCCACTCCAGCACCTCTCTCCCTAAATTGTATTCCCTCAAAGTGACGTTGCATGACTTCTTGAATGACGTCACAAAGTGGCATTTCCTGGAACAGGTCGTGCACCAAGTATTAAAAACTAGACACCATGCTCTGTTTGTCATTGCTTATTGTAATTAATCAGTTTAAAATAGACTGGCAGGCACTAAACTGACCTCAGTTGATCTAGTCACGCTATCAATAAATGTCCGGGAATTGTCGGAAATTGAACCTAACCCAACCCTAACCCTAAATATAACCCTAACCCTAGGGTAGCCGAACTTGATGTGACTACTTCAACTGAAGTCAATTTAGTGACTCCCTTATAGACTACGAGAAGTCCATCTTTTCCCTCCGTAATCTGTCAAGAGTTGGTGAAGATATGAGTCTGCGGATTACTGGGGGGGAAAGAGGGATTATTCGTAGTCTACGCTTATTACTGTAGTCAGCCTGAAATAGTGTTTCCACTTCAATGCTGCTTGGGTGATATAGGGGCGGGGTGGGCACGTGGGTGGGTGGCAGGTGAGAGAGGGTCGGTGAAAGTACAGTGATTCTAAAGCTTAGTACAGTCTTGTTTGTGTGTTACCGCTGTTAGCCGTCCATAAATGAATATCCTATCACTGCTTGTAGTCAAAGCTAAAGGAGCTAAAGAAGCTAAAGAAAGGACTTATAGGATATCTAGTGTGAATAGGCAAAAGGGAAAACGTAAATTGTCGCAAAAGTCCAGTTTCTAAGAAAATATTGCTACATTAGTAATTCGTCAGTAAATCCTAGCTCATAACATGTTTCAAGATCCTGATGAATTGGCCCAGGCTCAGTCGGGAGTTCTATTCATCTATACACATTTTACAAGTTTTCTATGATGCTTAGGTCATTGCAAAGATTTAAACTAAGACAATTATAAGATACAAGAAAAGAATTGTAAATTTGTCAAATAATGTAAGAATGTCAACAAACAATTTGGGAAAACAGGTACAACTTTTGCATGACCTAATCCGATCTTCATAAATCACATGACGATTCTATGCCTATCAAGCTTGATCGTTCATGTATGTTCACGCTCCTTTTGTGACCTTGTGACCCTCATGATAAAAATAAATAAATAAATTACTCACCACAGCACCAGGCTTCTCTGCAACTGAATCATCCGAAGGGAATATCCTGGAGACTGGGTCTGACAGAATGTGCACTCCTTGTGGCACAATATTACAGTAATCCTGGATACACTGCAGCCACCACCAGACTGCATCACGACAGTTGTACCGTGGATTCTTACCGCCATCCAGGAGATTGGGTACTAGCCCATGGCGTACACATCCAGCAAAAGCCAGAATATGATTCCTGACCAAGGAGAACGTAATTGCAAAGTGAATTGACAATACCATAAAAGATGGCGACTGGTATGTTTACCCATAATTCTTAGCGCACGAAAACCCTAAAAACACTCATAAATATGCACTGAAAAGTGCTAAAAACTTCAAACATTGCATTCACAATGGTTTTAGTGCAGGGACGAATTTCGCACAAATACATGGCTTTCTGTGTGCCTATTGGTTGTGGTATTATGTTCGCAAGGTATTGTGGTTAAATGTACAGCCGCCATCTTTCTCTTCTATTAAAAACAATCATATTTTCGTTGTCTTCAGTTCTAGTTAACTCGTTTTTTATATGAATTGTAATATGATAAAATGATGAAAACATGGCGATGTAAAACCAAAAGCCATCAAGCGACTGTGTGCGCGAACATATGCAGACTTCTTGCGAATACAATACTTTAATTGCCATTAGTAAGTTTAATTTGTCCAAAGCCATCTCTATTCTCATTTTCCTCTACGTCCAATTTCTGCACTAAGGTATTTTTAATTTTTAATTTATACCCCGCCATCTTACCAAACCACAGTGGGCTCCGCGGCAGTGTCCTTACATATTCACTGATTTTTACATTCACTGTGTTAATACGCCGCGATGTTGCACAAAGCGTCGATGGCGAGTATGTTACACGTACTAAATCCAATAAACTTATGACAACATTGTTGTGGATTCATTAAGGGCGTTCAAAGGCTCACAACATGTTCCTAGATCAAAGACTACATTAAATTCGTGCACCAACTCCTTTTACATTATGTCGATTTGTGGCACAACACTTTTTCCAGGAGTTTTTGACCATTTTCATCTAATAGTTGTATATATTTGAAACAAAAGGTTTTACTTCAGCATTCCAGGGGTTTTGTAGGTAGAATATAAACAAATAAATGACTTTTTAGGATTTCCAGGGGGTGTACAAACCCTAATAATCCATCTCCGTCCCCTCCCCTACTGAGTGATGAATCAGTCTTCCCACCTTGCCTCACTATGCCTTCCAGTTACTATCAGTAGTCCCCTGAGCGAGATAAACGTGTCTCGACCCCAGCAACGCATGAATCCAGTGGAGAAGTGAGGTAATCCAGCAGCCAGGGACACCAGGAGGGCCATGTCGGCAGCAGACGCCGAGTCACGTTGGAGCTTTGGGGAAAGTGGAGGCAGGCTGGCAGACTGGGTCAGGCCAGTCAACTGTATGGAGCACTGTGCCAAGGCTTTCAGAAAGATTGAGCCTTCCTGCACGAGGCTATAAGAGAAACAAGCAGTATATTACTTAATATTAGATACGTCTTTGTTGTCATTTTCTGTTGAAGAGCGATTCTGGTCTAACCATATTTCCTTGAATAAACGCCCTGGGTTCTTATTAAGAATTTCTCCATTATAGAAAGAAAATTAAACAATTAAAATTGTAAAGATTTGTTTGAGTTCAGTTCTAATCTCAAAATGAAGTTGAAAAATACATTTATGCTAGACTTGTTGTGATAAAAAGGCTCAATCAAGAGCCAAAAATGACAGAATTAAACACTCACAAGATTCATGAGTCAGGTTTTGGTAGAATTAATTGACATGGTAACAGCGAAATTGGGCAATTAGGTATGCGGAATTCGAAAGGCAAAGAAGTGATGTAGCAACCGAAATACAATGATAAATGGCTAGTGCAGGAAAATTTCGCGGGGAAAACAGTGTAAAGCTAGACTGATTTGTGAAACCCTTCACCACAGTAGACGCAGGAGAAACGGACATTTTTATTATTTTTTGAGAAACGGACATGTAATGGGCTACCTTGACATTAGTTCCCAAGACTTCTCCACGAGCTTCATGTAAAGAGGTGTGATAATAGCGTCAAAATAACACGGCACAAGATATCGCGGGCACTCCTTCATTAGGCTGAACACACTTGACAACCACTCAGCCAGCTGCAACGTAGAACAAACTCAACTGTCTTTTCCTTTCTGGTTATCACAGATTTCAACCAGTACTAAATATTATCTTATGATATCTTATGGATAAAACTCTGATATTAAAATTTTATGTTGTCTGTCATTTAAAACATCTGTAGCGACACAAAAAGTTGCTTATATTAATCATACCATCGCTTATCATAACGTTATGTACCGCAACATAAACAAACGCACTTGCTACGGAAAATCTCACGTTAAAAGAACATATTGAAGTGAAATTAGCATATCTTGTTAAATGCAGTGTTAAATGCACCCCCTCTGTAACTTTCTCATTATTAAACCTATCATAACCAAATTCGGTATGATGATTGGCCATGACATAAAGAATCAAACGGCAGTTAGTAATTGGAACTATGACGTCATGTGAATTCACAAATCCGACATCTTTGATTTTGTGGCAGCCATCTTGGATTTTTTACCGACGCCATAAAACGGCCTTATTTCGTCCAAACGTTTATAAAAACCTTAAAAATGTGTTTATTTGTCACTATTTATCCCTTTTAATGGAAAAGTAGCAATATTTATACATATCTTTTTTAAAAATTGCATTTTTTCTGCTAGACCTCTCACTCAAAATTTGGTTACTATGGAAAGAGCTATTAATGCTGACGTGTAAATTGTGGACCAAAATGTTCGCTGATAAATTTTAGGAAAAGTCAGAAAGTTTCTTAGCATTAGGGCAAAACGTTTAGGAGCTATTAAAATAAATATTGTTGGGGGGGGGGATACAAAGTGCCCCCC
The DNA here is from genome assembly GCA_026413505.1 of Epizoanthus ramosus. Classification (NCBI taxonomy): domain Eukaryota; kingdom Metazoa; phylum Cnidaria; class Anthozoa; order Zoantharia; family Epizoanthidae; genus Epizoanthus; species Epizoanthus ramosus. Next base: position 5,182 of record JANVCJ010075401.1, read on the forward strand.
CCCCCACCTCCCAGGGCTGGATAGGGTTAATCACTTCCCCTGATGAAGGTTAGAGTTTAGCCAAAACGCTGGGCAAATTTAAAACTATTTTAATATCATTTTTTCTTAACCAGAGTAACTCGTTTTTTTAAAACAATTTTTAACCAGGAACTGTATGTCTGCACAAATGAACTTCCTGTAATGTCACTTACTGGTCTTGTGCCTTGGAAATGCAGCATTCTCTGTACCACATAATCCAACATCCAGTTACCCTCCCTCAAGTTCACACAGATTGGGTGAGCAGTGTCGTTATACTGACGGACTTGTGCCAGCACTGATATGAAACCTAACATTGAAACAAAATAGAAATTCACATGTCCATAACCAGAATAACCGGTATTTCATATCTATTACCATTTATCTGGTTAGAGAAACCCAACTATCTGTTCATTTCGTTAAACACACACAAAGCTTCAACTAACAGCTGTCATGTAAATCTTAGTCAGACTAGTATCAGAAATCTCTCAACTTGAAGCCATCACTATAAGCTGAATATTTCAGTGTCATATACATTTTATAATACAAATACAGTCAAATGGTAACCACAGATCAAATCGCATCTTATCACAGTTTGTTGCATCAAACTACATCTCAATGCATCATTCAAGACAGCACAGCACAGCACAGCACAGCACAGCACAGCACAGCACAGCACAGCACAGCACAGCACAGCGCTGCACAGCACAGCACAGCACAGCACGGCACGGCACAGCACGGCACAGCACAGCACAGCACAGCACTACACAACACAGAACAGCACAGCACAGCACAGCACGGCACAGCACAGCACAGCACAGCACAGCATAGAACAACACAACACGCACAGCAAAGCAAGCACATGACAGCACAGCAGAACATGGCACAGCACAGCACAGCACAGCACAGCACAGCACAGCACAGCACAGCACAGCACATCACAGCACAGCACAGCACAGCACAGCACAGCACAGCATAACACAACCCAACACAGCACGACACAGTACAGTACAACAAGAAAAAAAATGAAATTATTTCATCCCCAACAACAAAACCACATACCACAACAACAGAACAGAACCCAATAACATATTATTTAGAGCCGTATGACTTGGAAGCTTTAGAACTTCGATAACGTTAACAATAATGTAAAACGTTTTAAAAAGTGGTAACTTAAGGATGCCCATGATCTTAACATTTGCCTAAGAATCCTATATAAAGTGAAAGAAAAGACAGTGTAAAATATGCCAATACACGAGTAAGAAAAGCTTGGGGGAGGGGGGATGTGACTCCCAAAGCACCAACACGCACCTTGCAGTCCACAGTATGTCATGGCGCCCACATGCGGAAGGACGTACACTCCTCCACCATTTCCGTCATCCTTCTCTTCAGCGTCACAACGATACAGAACACGGTTCAGATCCTCCAGAGAAAGGTTGGATATTATTTCTTCAAGTTCCTTAACTTTCTTTTTTGATTGAATGTCACCAGTCTTCACGTTGTAAAGCTCATAAGCCAGTTGTCTATGGATGAAGAGCACACGATGCAGTGAGAGAGAAAATAAATCCAATTGTAATTGTATAGCTCACATGCAGAGCCTGTGTTTAAGAAACATAGCACTGAGGGTAGAAAGTAATGGTAAACGAGTGCGATATGCTACCAACCTAAATTTGAATACGTCTATCTGCGAGGCCAGGAGACAGGACGTACAAACAGTTGACAGAAGTGCGAGGTTCCATGCATGCATGGAGTGAAAATATTTCTAAACGTAATGTATCTGCAGTTTCCACACAACATTATATGTCAGGTTCAATCACCGGTCTTACCGAATGTTGTATTTGTATGATCTTTTGTCACAACAGCGTCCGTGAAATGATATATCGGCCAAGCGGACGCATAGGTCTACTTGGCGAGGAAGAGAAGAGGTTCGCCCCAGTGTTGTGGTGAGGGAGACATAGAAGATTACAGTATGTAAGTTTATGTATTACCCTCAACCATAGTTGTTAGAACTAACTGGTTATGCTTTGCAAAATTCAAAAGCGATGAACAAAGCTGCATTGTTTTAGGTTGAACGAACCGTGACACTGCACATTGTTTTGTTTTACGTGTGAGCCCAAATGTTTCTATTGTAAAGTAAAGTGGTACATTTAAATTGCGCCTTTTCCATATTGGTTAGTCGTTCATTTGCATTTCAAAACCTCTTGTGTTTTGTGCACTCTCAAGGCCAGCAAACAAAGGATATAGAGAACAAAAACCTATAACAAAGAAGTCACCGACTTTCATAACCAGTTCCCTCCAATAACTATGCCTCAACGCACTTGCGAAGGCTCAGGTGTAGGGGTTTTCCCTGTTGTTGTGGTGAGGGCCACATGGAAGATTACCGTATGTAAATGCACTGCCGTCACAAAAAACGGTGACTTCACTGTACGTTTAACTTTACCTTTATCCAAATATTGTGTATTTAAATGTTGTTCTTATGGCAGAACGAACTACTAAGGATAACGTACCTGAGTTCACCTAAAGCCTTCTTTACTGGCGACTCCATAGTAATGTCAAACGCTATCACACTACCAGGTGGGAAGTGCGTAAAATGCACTTCATTCACATTTGTACCCTTCGACTCAACTCGACAAGTCTAAACAGAATACAAAGTGTAATTAGTCTCTGACATACTGTCTGTACATCTGTACTCTTAGGGTCAGCTCGACAAGTCTAAATATAATACGCCAACTGTAATCAGTCTCTGACAGTCTCTCTGTGTGTATATTTATCTAGTACCCTTGGACTCACCTCAAAAATTCTAAATCAAATACGCAAACTATACTAGTCTTTGACAGGCTGTTGTTGAGCTGTTGTTGTTGTCGTTGCTGTTGTTGTTGTTGCTGCTGTTGTTGCTGTTGTTATTGTTGTTGTTGTTGTTCTTATTCTTCTTCTTCATAATCACCTTCTAACAAAATCCTACACAATAATTTTATAGAACTAGTTCAAGATTTTGCTCAAAACAAGTTCTTGCAACAACACTCCTGAGCATCGCCAATGAACGCCCTATCTAGTAAATACCACCTCTACACACTTTGTTTTGAGAATTGATTCACCTTTTATAGATGTAATAAAGCAATTTTTGTTCCAACTGGATGTCTTCGCAGAGTAATGGAATAAATGCCGCTCTCTAGTGAACGCCCGTCCAAGCAAAGACGGGGAAAATGAACAAACACCTTAGCATTCATTAGCATAAATTCCTACCGCGTACTCACAGCCAATTTACAGCTGTAACCTTTCACGTGATACTGAAAGCAAAATCAAAAGTAACGTTCCAGAAATAGTATTACCTTGGCTTTATCAACTTTCAAATGCTCTTGGATATGCACTTCATGCGATTGCAGGCCATTTATAATTTCACTGTCCTTATGGTACTCTTCTGTGGAGTTTCTCTTTACCAGAATTGCCTCGAAGATAACTTCCTCAATGTCGCCTATAAATAATAATAAATAAAAATAGATGAAAGTGGTATAGTATCAGGTGAATATAAATTGTATGTTGAATGTTGAAGTCAGTGCCTTGTAATAACGGCTTAACTCACTAGAAAATGATGGTAAGTTATGTGGAAGGTTTTTATGTTTCGTTTCAAGAACAGTTATGAGAAAGCATTGCAAAGAAAAGGAACCATTTCATCACTTCTCCCAAATCTCTAAATTGCTTTAGAATAACCGACAATTTTAATTAAAATACATAGATTATTTATAGATTCAATAATTGCAAACTTAAGGTGAATTATGAAAAATAAAGCTAAGAATGTAAGGGAAATTTGTGTACCACAAGCATATCTTGAAGAAATATAAGAACTTCATCTTGTCCACTTCTTTCACACAAAGTCTCACAAAATGTTCAGAAGGAAGGTATGTACCAATGACAGTTTTGGGAAGATCTCCGTAACAGTCATGACTCTTTCCTTCTAATTCCACGAGACACTCTCTCCCATTTTATATATGTAGAGCAGATGTCCAAAGGGTGTGCAACTGAGGCTTCAAAAAGGGGAGGGTATACTACTAGCATTTCTTGGAAGGTCTTATTATTCAAATCATGCTCGTTACAGTTTAAATTTAAGTTCAATTTCAAGATCTTCACTCTTTACTTATACCTCAAGCAAACAGCAACGCAAATAAGATATATTATATTGTACCTCTGTCAATGTTTTGAAGTCCGGAACTTCAAAAAAATCTAGCTGCATTTTTCAAAAATTCACATGAAACATTTTCTTTAACAAAAACATCACAAACGTTAAAACACTTGAGAAGAAGAGAAACATGCCATACCTGGTATAGTGAGGGGTGGGATTCCATAAACTGCAACCTGCGGCTGTGATTGTGTGGGCTGCACTTCAGGAGGTGGGTGTCCAAAAGCCGAGTGTGCCACCAATACAACTGTCTTACGTTTATCAGGGCAGTGTCTGGTGATTGCATGTACATCAGGGTGGATCTGGTCCACGAATACCTAATGATATGGAGAGTTGTTAACGAAATGAGAACTAACGGAAATTGTGAATATATTTCTTATAATGTTTTAGCTAGTTAATACGAAGAAATATGTTTACAATACGCTAGCAATATTTAGCCCACAATGAGCAACAGTCCAACAACTGGATAAATAGCAATCTCAAGTTCGTATCACAATACTATGCCAAACTTTGTCCATACATTTTTAACCTAAGACTTTATCATTAAAGTTATTACCATTTTGTTCAGAAATTCATAGATTTCTATAAAACGCTTTTAATCTCACTTTTAAGATTAGTAATAGCATTATATCACTGTTCTTGATAATTTTGCTGAAATTTAGACCAAAATTAGAAAAGATGGCGGATGTACCGTTTCTTTGGGGGATGTAGTAACCATGGAAAGCAATAAACCGGAATGTGACAGTATTTATTTTAATACTTGGATAATAAACATCATTCGTGCTAAGTTTCATGATGAACGTCCGTGTCAAGGATTGAAGGTCTATTTATAACCATTGTTCTCATTCCAATTAACTCGAAGCTCACTGATTGGTCAATATTTTTAGAACACCTTCAATTAAGGCTTATGAGAACAGGAACATCAATCGTTGATGACAAGGCTGAACCACTTGCTATACCTCTACTGTCTTCCATCATGATCATCAAACAATTGGGAAGGATATAAATCTTATGAATGGTCTTCTCGGGGCACGACTTTCAAGAAGAGTAACAATAATATTATACAGGTCCGTAGCTTACTTTCCAAGTTTATTATATTCTACAATGTGTACATGTACAAATAGCCCTGCCTTTGTATTGTACCTTTTGATTTCTACAAAGTTCAAATTCAAAAGCCAGTAAATTTGATAAAACTTGTAAGATTATTAGATAATAACAGTTTCGGAACGAAGATCCGAAGGCATTCTTTCGGTTCTTCTTCTGCACTGTAACATAATCCTACATAAAGATTAAGAACTAACTTTATTATAATTGCTATTACAATAGAAAAAAAACTTTGCCCTCAAGTTTTGCCTAACTCTAAGTAATCTTCTTGTCATCCCGTCTCCTTCCCCAGGAGTGCCTGTCGTACTCACCTGGGAGTACCCCTCTTCTCCTAGTCTCCTATGTAGCTCGTTGATGGCTCGTTTGCCAGACAGAATGCCGGTGTTTGGTGAGACAAAGGATGACGCTGGTAACTTGGACTTCTTGCAAGGCCACGACAAGTATTTCCTACTGTCCTTAACAACACTAATCTGTAAACAGATAGGCAAACAAAGATTAACTAAAGGTACTGCACAAACGATTGGTATGAACAATCTCATGGTTCGTAGTCTTTGGGAATTTCCATGAATTTCCACGACGTTTTCCATGACTTTTTGTTTTGTCCACGACCTAAGTTTGACCAATGTCTGAAATTGCCACAACAAAAACTCTTCTTGATTTGAGATAGTACCTTGAAAAATAATGCTTAATTTATTTGTCTAATCAATAAACTTCATTTTCCATGACTTTCCATTATCCAAACTCAAATTTGAGAGCATGAAATATTAAATTCACCAATTCCATGACTTTACAGGTTTCCCATGACTCATACCAACACTGTGTTTGAAGCCTATTTTTGAAGCCTATTTTCTAGGTGAGGAGGGAATTGTATTTTAGGTCTCCTATAACAGAACAACAAACACTGATTGTTTTGAGGACAAATGTAGCATGTTCAACTTCGGATCTTTTAGCAGACAATGTAGTGCTGTCTGCAACTTTTACTTGCAACGTAAGTAACCTGAGTAGAAATGTATGTACACACTCCAATATTTAACAAAACAATAAAAAATGCTAAAACCGTCAAGGACGGTTGAAATAGTGCGAAAATTTGATTCAACAATCACACAACACTTGTTAGTCCATGTTGGCCGATATTTCATTTTATTTTGAACGATATTTCCATCTATAGGAGGCTCTCTCTCACATATAATGCTTTCACAGAGGTCGAGTATGATGTTGTGTGGGAGTCATTCAATCTGTTCCAAAATCAAGTCAATGTATCAGCAAAAGAAAGATATTAAACATAGAGCACAATACATATATTGGTATACAATACACGTATGACCATGTGAATGTTTGCTTTCATACATTTAAGGTTATTCCTCCCAATTGCAGTGCGCTGCCCTTCTGCGCATGTTAGCAAAATCAAGAATTCTGAGATATTTTATTGTTTACAACTATGTATTTGACTGTTAAAT
>JANVCJ010075412.1:0-11930 GCA_026413505.1 Epizoanthus ramosus
TAAATGAAGATCTGAACTTACCAGAAGGCTTCCTCCTCTGTCAGGTAGAACAGTGCTATTGCTACTAATCTGTTTAACCCCTGTAATGAAAAAGAAATACACTTTTGAAACCTGTGAACATGGTAATATAACTCGTTCAGTCCTAATTGTCAAGTATTGTACATTTTGAGCTACGGGTATGCCACCAAGAAATGTTGGCTCAACTGTAGAATACATTAAAATGTTGACAACTTGTTCACATAGACATTTTCTCCATACAAAGTTAAAAATATGATATCAAGGTTCACCTGAAGATGTACACGATGTACGAAAACGTTTGTGTTTTTTAAACTTTTTCATATCAAACATTTTTACTTTGATAACATATTTTAAATTTTTGTTCACAGCTGTCTACTGTAAAATAACGCGAAAAGCCGAAATGTGGGAATTTCGCAGACAATGTGAATGTCAAATAAAGATGTTCGCTTATTCATTTGGTTTTAAGCTCTTAGTTTCTATAATGCACGCTTATACACAAGCTGCTTCAAGTCTGTATTCACCATTTCATAATATTGAAGAACCTCTTCAAACAACAGAAGAAACTCACCTGACAGTAGCCCACATCCGGGTTATGCCAGCTGTACGCCAACAATACGCGCCTTAATTTAGCAATCTAAAAACAAATGATGAAGCTTAGAAATATAAATTTACAATAACTTGTAAGAATATAATTTAGGAAGTAAAACAAAATCGAAAAGCAAATAGAGTGTAGAGGCCCTCTTAGAAGGTACATTTTTACTTGTCTCATGTTTAAGGCGCATTACTAATTGTCTTAGTAATAATCGAATGCAAACTTACAATCGGTTAAACGTAGCAATGCGAGCCACTGCACAGTCTCACACTCCGGCAAATGGTGAAAATTATTTCGAGACGCATTTCTACTAGTTCAATACATTTACGCAATTTGTGTCGCAGCGTCTTGCCAATTGATGAGTATATATTGCAATATTTAAGGTATCCCACCCCACACTTATAAATGATCGCTGTTTCGTAAGTTCTTCTATTCAAAACCTCTTCGACTTCAATCACACAAAATCAAATGGTTGGTATTTTGTGACCATTTCGTTTCAAAATTACTTGACTTCGCCCCATACTGAATACAAAAGGACATTTAACTATGTTATTTATATTAATTATATTATTGTTAATTTTCAAAGTCGCCAATGGCGGGTAGATAAAATAAAAGGAAATGGTGTCCCTTACTAGGCCTATCTGCCAAACCCAGCCCTAAAACTAAGGACCTAATACTGTAAACAAGTAATGAAAAATAACAATTTAACAAGAACACGCCTTGAGGATATTAATTCCACGGCATTTTGGACAGACAATTTTTTTATGATGTTATATTGTCTGTGCCAAGAAACTTTATGAAGACGAGATTTTTAAAAATGTTTTAAGCTGGCTTTTAAACATTAGGAGAGTATCACCAGTTTTTATGGTGTCAAGTACAGAGTTCCATCAATCAGCTACTCTATCATAGTAGGAGTCTCTGAAACATGTAGTTCGGACGTGGATAGGTTGAAGAGATCAGTGATCATACCCCATCTGCGTCAGGCTTATCGTAATGCTTGTTGTTCGGTAGAGTTCGCAGCAAGTCGAGTTCAATCTGCTTTACCGCCGGGGAAGGTTTGCCCTCGATGTTGTCCAGGAGATGCTGGTAGTATCCTTCGCCTGCGATCTTCTTCGTTTCTTGCACGCAGTAGTCGATGCACCACTTCCATACCTTAGCGCGGTATTCATGCGGGATTCCCGCGCGGATAAGGATCTTCAACTCGGGCTACAGTAAAAACGAAGGCAAATAAATCACAGTTGTAAGGATATTATCAACAATCAAACAGCACTGACAGTAAGTTTGAAGGGGCTATGTCATGGTAATGCGCATGCTCCCATGCCATGTCAGGAACAAAGCCTTCACAGTCATGAAACACAAATTGTAAGCTCAAGAGAATGACAAGAAATGGATGATTGGTTATGTAATCACCGAAAGCTTATATATACAAGAAATACAATTTTGACAGAGAATGGACTTAATATATTTAATGTCTGGACTGGACAGAAATTAAATTGAGAGTTTGTAATCCGTGTTAATCTTCCCCAATTTTAACTATCCGCGTTCCTTTACGACTCACCATCATCTCTCTTGTGTTTTTATACAACGGTAACCTGCTGTTTTTGTATTTCCTTTGATTTGTATGATCGCGACACATTCGTGTATCAAAGGATAATAAAAGGAACGACATTCACAAACATTTTAATTTATTTGTTTATTAAAATAGCAGCCACATACATAAAACAACGTACATATTGGGCAGAATAATAATAATAACAATAAGAATAATAAACTTATGATAGCGCTTTTTACATAAAGTTTAAAAGCGCTTAACATATTTTATGTCAATTTAAAATAATTAAGAATCTACATACATTTCTTAAATGTTAGATTGACACTTTAAAATTCCTTACAAATCTATAAATATTTTTTCATAAAAATGTCTGCTGTAAAAACTGGTGACCGAATCGCTGTCCTTATATGGGCTGTAAGGTCGTACCAGAATATTGGTAACGTCACAGAAAAGGATCTGTTATCATAGTTGTGTTGGGTTTGTTTTGGGGACAGTGAGAAGGTCTCCCAGACACTGAAATATTTCACGTACCAAGCTATTGATTTCAACGGTACACAATGTTAGGAAAATACATAAACACGCGGTCTCGCGGTTTTGTGGTTTCCAGAAGCAAACCTGTATCTTAAGGTCTTTATTGTTATTCAGCTGTAAATTTCATTTTATTGGACGTGTTTTTTTCAACGCGGAGAAGATAAACATTTTCGCTGCTCCAGATTTAATGTCTTTTCATCTACGCGATAAGTAGATAATAGCCGTTGTGTTGCGATAATTTAAATGAGTTATCTGTGAATATTTAAAATATATTGCAAATTTTAATTACGTCAGACTTCTAAACCCTTTTTTTAAAATTTATTGCACAATGTACGTGCACATGAAGTCCACACATCGTTTTCTGTTTTCTGTTTCGGTAATCTATCAGAACCTGTGAAATTTTGGTTGATCATAATGTGAGTGTCGATCGAGATGATCCAGGCGTGTCAAGTTCATGCAGATAGACCACTATTTAAAAAAATGCTTGTTCTACTTCAGAGCTCTGATGAAGGGCTAGTGCTCCAAACGTCACCTCAAACCTTCTACCCTCACGGTGAACAACATAACACACCAACTTTCAGTTGATCAATCCATCTGCTCTGACGAAGGGCCAGCACTCGAAAAGTCAGCTCAAAACTTCCACCCTCACGGTGAACAATTGCAACATAACACATAAACTTTCAGTCGATTAACACATCACTGAGTTTCACCCAGTCTCGTGATTCAATAAATAGATTCTTTTGAACAAATAGAACAGTATCCGCTAGCCAATGAGTTAGATGTTGAGCACGTATTTTCAGATTCGCCGTGGTTTCAGCAGCACGTATCGATATGAGAAGTGACCTTGATCGAAACGAACGCCGACTCAAGTCCCTCCTCACTATCGTCTCCCTCCAAAATATATTTTAAAAAGCGTCTCGAGCGGCAAAATAGCCGAAACTTTTAGGATGAAACTTTATGTTCGTATCGTTCTATGCAGTATATTACTCGCCGACTGATAACACAAACGTTTTTAGAAACGCCGCCATAACTACAAAACTGAAGGGTTTGCACAGTTAAATAGGTTTCCTCCGATGTACTCCGACAGACCTACTTTATTTGCTAAATAGCTGCAATATAGTGGATATTCGTCACAAGAAGTTATGTTGATCATTATACAGTGAAAATAATAAACTATGTCAAACAAATAGCGTTGATGAAATGAGTTAGACCGCATTTACATGAACAATTTTCCTTGACAAGTATTCATGACAAGTTTCCTCGCTCGTGCAAACGGACAGGCAACTTTCTCTGACAAGACTTTCCTTGTCAAGTTTATTTGCTCGTGTAAACGAAGAAAAAGTAGAAATGTGATGTTTTTTCTTGACAAGTTGCCTTGTTCAAAAGCTGGCATGCTAGTTTTTGATCAAAGGAACATGTCAACGAAAACTTTTTTTTCACGATTCGACTTTTTTCGTTGTTTACACCAGCAAATAAACTTGACAAGAAAAAAATTGTCAAGGAAACTTGCTCGTGAAAAATAGGCTTTGGCACAAAATTCTCGCTTTATACGAGCATAAAAAAATCCGTTAAAAGAGTGCTATTACAATACATAGTAATCACCTTCTCAAACTAGTCATTTATACGATTTATATATTTAGAAATAGATTTTAACGATTAAAATCGTTATCGTGAAATAGTCGCTGTTTGAAGTGTTGTAAAATAATGGTGAAACGAGGACATCTTATCACTCAAAACTTGGCCAGGAAGGCCTAACGAATGCAGCGCACTTATCACGAAGATCGTTCAGTAAAGCTGACTGCACGCGTGATGTTGGCTGTAAACAAACCAAGCTAGCGACAACACAAAACAAAGACACCCACAAAATTATGGCGAAATAGAAGTTAGAGAAGCAGTGAAGGAAGTACTTTTGAAGCGTAAACTCTGCGGTTGCTGTATGTTTATCACTCAAGATATCGCTGTTAAGTAGGGATAAATATTTTATAACCGATCTCAAGAGAAAAATATAGAACTGACGTCGTCAAATGATCGGCAATAACAAACAGGAAAGAAAACTAAATATTTCGAAATTAGCGAGACAAAACCTCAACACAACATGCTAACAGATTGGAAAACAATATGTAAGATCTGCGTGAAAGAACGCTTTCATTTCAAAGGAAGATAATGTAGCAATGTCGTCGTGACGCCTTGGTTACTGCCGAATAAATTCCCCATATTATCCTTAAGATTTCCATTTTCAAATTATGGCAGAGATCTTTGCCATCTGTTCTCAATAACATGATTGTCCAGATTTGCGATTGTTAGAGCGAACCCAGTATCTGTTGATCTTTCGTCGTTAGTCTTGACGAGAAGGAAACGAATGTTAGATCAACTACATGGAACTTGACACTACGAGCTTTCAATAAACTTCTCAAACAACAGTGTCTAACCGCATTATGCAGATTTGACTTGATGCAAACAACACTTAAGAAGAAATATCCTTTAAGAATTCTATTCTAGCGTCATGCTACGAAAATATTCCTAGATAAATAAGGGAAATCTTACCGTCTTCTGAAACTCTCTGTTCTTGTGCGCGACCACGTAATTTTCCCATTTTACACCAACAGACATCTCCATACTATCCAAGTTTGCCTGAAAGTAAAACAAAAAAAAATACTTCATTTAAGACGTCTTTATATTAAGATACGAAACTGGGTTTTATATAAAAGCATAACATCAGCTCTTACCACTCGCCGTAAAACCGTCGGAACTTTCATGTTGGAGACATGCTTTCGAAAGCTCGAACGACCGGCATGTAATCGTTTCATATTTTAAAGTTAATAAAATGTGAAAAGGAAAAGAACTGCGAGCGGCTAGTTTCTGCCGTGTTTCACTTAAATGTGGCCTCGAATGAATATGATTAATCTTTTCAAGTTTGTTTCCGTTCTGAAAAAAGCCCAAAGTAAAACAACCAATAGCACGAGCGCGCGAATTTATTAATAAAGAACGAAGACAAGAACGAAGCAACATAAAGACCACTGTATTCTTATAATAAATCAAATAATAAAAACAAACGAGAGAAAAAAAACGACCTATAAGGCGTCGGTAACAGATTGCTTATGGCGATAAGTTTTCAATCACTAGCTCAGATTTAACAATCACAAGTAATGTCCTATTCCTCTCGATCGACCTCGATAATCCACGATATTAAAACAAACTTTAAATGTCAACAGTTTGAAGTAAGAAATGAAGTTTCAAAATTAATATCCTTGCACGCGTCGTATTCCGGAGTTACTCTAAAAATAAAACTGACAATTTCCGTTTGCTAACTTTAGGTTTAAGAAATCGCAAGTTTTGAGAAAAATAATTTGTTTTATGCTATTTTAATTGATTCGGCACAATGCACTTGTTCAATTCCGAATTTTCTACTATTCTAATTAACCTTATATTTAGAATATAATATCTATTCGGAGGGGGTTTAATGGCTATTTTGCTTACGTGCAACAAACCTAGTTAGTATCGTCTTCAGTTAAAGTGACGAAAAACAATGTCAAGTTACCAAATAAAAATGTTATAAGTGTCAGTATTTTAGTTTAGGAAATAATGCACAACATCGACTGAAAAACATTTTTAGAATCTAATTAATATTCGTGAGATTTACACCTGATAACGATAAAACGCTGACGAAATCGGTTATTTTCTGGTCTTCAAACAGCTGTCGCAAGCGATAGCAAAAGTTATATTGGTGAAGATGAATATTATAAACGTACTAACACTCACTGGTCTAACATAGCAATCATAAGATCCGAAAACGAGTTTAATTCTGTTATATTTAAAATAATTAACAGAGCGTGTTTAATTTGCGCATTAACTGAAATGAAAGAAGAAGAATTGTCAATAATATACAATCACATATATACTTGAAACTATTTCTTCCAGCTTAAATACAGAAAACCCCTGAGCTTCACTGTGTTCAGTTTGGATTTTTCACTTCTTCTGCCCGTGTATGACGTCATTTCGGAACTTAAAAGTCCCGTAAAAGTTGGGGGGGGGGGGGTGGTAGGGGCGTTACGGCGACAGGATGCATGTGTCTTATATGTTGGTTCAATATTTTAGCCTCATAATTTTGAGAAAACTTTTATAAATGAAACTAATTGTTAGTGAGAGAATAGAGCTTTTATAGTGAGTGAGTAGGCAAGTAAGTAAGTGAGTGGGCGAGTGAGTGGGTGAGGGACCGTTCATTAATTATAATTATATGTTAGGGGGAGGCTGAATAAATGAAGGGGGGGGGGGCTTGGAAAGTAACTGCAACAAGAAGGGAGAGGGGGTGAAACGCTTTGAAATTTGTAATTATTTGGAAATGTGTAATTAATTTTTAATCTCTAACCTCCCAACAAGCAAGTAAACGTGTAAGTAAATAAACTAGTCTAGTCTAGTGCGGGCGAAGCAACAATTGAAAACCAATTTAACACAATGATTTAAGGAAACAAGTTACTTCGCGTTTCAGATTTGTGTGGGGCGCCTATTGTTTCATTGATAATCATTACAGGAAGGAAAACAAGTAGGGCGTTCCAACATGTATGTTATATAACAGTTATACAACGAGCTTGAGTTTTATATCAGTGATTAAGCCACGAGGCGAAGCCGAGTGGATTACCACTGATATAAAACGAAAGCGTGTTGTATAACTGTTTTAGTAGAAATTTACCGTGATTTATTAGCACAAAAATAATGAAAGTCTATATGAAAAAGAGAAATTATAATTTTATTTTTAAAATAATTTCGTGTACATTTCTAGTATTTAAGAACGCTCACGCCAATGGTTGACTATCGGCTAACAGCAAACGCTCAGAGAACCAATCAAATGCGTCCACTTGCAATAGAACACGGCAAATTTCTACTAATGAGCAACATAAAATAGTGAAATACATATACTTGGAACTTACTTTTAAAAGAGATTTTGCTTTGCCATACCTGAACGGGAAATGGTATGAACTTGAAATTTCCTAAGTATTACCAAAATGTATTGGCAGACAATTTGATGTGCAACTCATAGCTTTTAATGCAAGTCTGTTGTCATGCCTCCCCTCCTTATAACTGATAGTTTTGTCAAAAAATAACTTTTTTCTAAAGAAATAATTTACTTCGGATTCTTCTTTAATAGAAAGTATAGATCCAAATTAGCTCAGGTAAACTCACTTCTTTTAATTTAGTTTCAAATCAATTAAATTAAAGCGACCCAGATGGGATTAAAGTGTACATGAAATGTAACTGAGCTATTTCATTACGTCTTCAACACGGATTAAATGGGGCTTTCTTAACCCAAGTCACCGGGGTCGAGTTTGCATATTCTGTTGTGTTATTACGCAACTGTGCTAGGAGTGGTTAAAAAAGCACATTCAAGCGAACGTGAAGCATTTACTCACCTATCACCATGCTCACAACCAGTACATTGGCACCAACCAGCAAGAAACTGCTGATGAAGGCATCGACCTCCTTATCCGCAGCAGATACAATAGCGTCTTCAGGGATCTTTAACATTAACCCCACCATCAGGTTAACAAAGGTCACCATTAGCGACACCAACTGAAGCCAGTACTCGAAGAGGTCTGGGATAGGTTTGTACAGGGCATACAAGATGGCGTACAGACCAGCGGTGATGGCAGCCGTGCCGATATACCATCGGCTTTCTGTTCCAATGAGAACCAGCGCCGATGTGAGCAGCAGTTTCCGAAGCAGTTCAATCACTTCCCAAAACCAGGTATTGCTGGAGTAGTTCTCGTAGACAAAGCTCATCCCTTCTGCAATTTCATTGGGTTTCTCATCAGTTGAGTTTTTGGTAGCTTTGTAAAGGTATTTCCACAGTAGAAAGTATACAATGGCAGGAAAACCAATTGCAAATCCCAGTCCAAAGTAGGCAACATTCACGAATTTGTTGTACTTCTCCGTGAAACAACGCAATGAATAATCGGTGTTCAGGAAACTTGGACATTTTGTTTCAGTTTCATCAGCACACATCATGTGACATGCCGGGGGGAGCATTCGGAACACTTTGCCGCTTGTGTCAGGATAGAGAATGAAGAGAAGAAAGATGACATTTTGGTAGCAGAGCACCTTCACTTTGGAGACTGTAGCTTGTCGTGTTTCTTCTTCTGCATTGCGAGCGAGAAACCAGCGCACTGCGTAATATAGGAAGCCAGATATAACTACCGCAGCGGCGAGTGAAATGGATATCACAAGATTAGTATATGTATCCACTTGAATCGTGTCGTCGAAGCATTGTGGAGGAGCAATTTGCAGGATATTTAGTTGTAGAATTTTTCCATATTTGATAATTTTGGTCATGGCTGCTGGCCATTTAATATACCCAAATGCATCCAAAGTTCCATTCATGACCTGGTAAAAGCCAATAACAATTTTCAGTCTTGCCTGTAGGATATCGAATGTAGACCTTCTGGCGTTGTTCTCGACTTTCCTTACCTTGACTACTGTTATAATAATCACGACTACAACTGCAACAGCGATTGCAATTTGGATAAACAAGAATTTTCTCTGTGGGCACTTAATACATTCGAACAGCATTGCATAATAACCTGGTTTGCAAACTGCACAGAGTGGGCCTTCATACCCATCATTACATCTAGCGTTCAGTCCACCGAGGCAAGATTCAGCACGGGGGCACTGGTGTCTAAGGGGAATTCCAGTAGTAAGAGTGGTGTACTGTTTGTCATATGTCTCCGTGTTGTCATGGATACTATTCATGAAGCTGATGTAAGTATTCTTGTGATCAATGGACTGCCAGCGCCAGTAGTAACCAGGTGATAACAGAAGGGTTTCGTTGACACAAGAAGATCCAGGCACTGGGCATGGGTAGCATTTACCAAACCGGTCAATCCTGTAAAACCCGTCATTACAGAAACAAGCGCGGTAAGCAGCATGGAGGCTTTGTTTCGTTCCTGATAAAAAATATATGAAATGTATTACAGTTTACATAAAATACGAACTTACTTAGGTGTGCCGTACAGTGCTCAATAGTAGTATAGTCTGTAGCAGTAATAATAATAATAATAATAATAATAATAATAATAATAATAATAATAATAATAATAACAGCATTTCCACACTATAGAGACGATTTCGCTTGACTGTCCAGCAATTGATGCAAACGCAATGACAATGACAATGCGATGATAAGAAAAGCTACCGATTGGCTAAATCAGTTGTTGCAACAATTACGAAAATACAAATTCAGACAACAAATTCAGACGGTCGCGACAGACGTAAACCAATCAGAAATGAAACTCATTGCATTGTCATGTCATCGTCATTTATATTTGCATTACATGATGACGTCTACGTCAGAGCCCATCAAACAGACGGCGTCATTAGAAATTCTCAAAAAATCTCTGAAGACACACCTTGTTTTTAAGGTCCGTGCATAAAGTAGGGCAAAAGCTTGTAATATCACAAATATGAACCCTGTACTGTTTTTTGGATTATATGAAGTGCCAAGAGCACATTGAATAGACGCTATATAAATTGTATTTATTATTATTATTATTATTATTATTATTATTATTATTAAGTTCTTATAAGTTTGTTTCTACCTATGTGTGTGTATGTATTATTCACATATTTTTCATCTTTCTCCTTTCTTTCTTTGGACCGACTCAACTGTTATAAGGAAATAATGTTGGGAACTCCAGACTCGATTAGTCTCAAACTACTTCTGGAGTCCCAGCATAAATTACAAATTGTAATTTCTATCTTTAATTTTTGAAAGTGTAAATCTTGAGTGCAAACAAATACGTTGTTGTTGTTGTTGTTGTTGTTGTTGTTGTTTAAGAAATGACTGAAGGGTGATCATTTTTCTATTTTAACCCTTACATCTCCCGTATAATCTCTAAACAAATAGCAAACTGCAATTCCTCAGCTGATCCTGGCAAAACCAAGGGTCAGCTATATATACTAGTTATGCAACGGCTTTCCAGCCTTCTGATTGGTTGTACATATTTTTATGGCATGGGATAAATACATATATAAATATAGCCTCCTCCGCAGGCATCTCCTTTGGCTATTCTTTCCGGTTGCGTAGAAATTTAGGGCCAATGAGGGTTAAATTTAGGGAAAATGAGGGTTAAATTTAGGGCAAATGAGGGTTGAATTTAGGGCAAATGAGGGTTAAATTTAGGGCAAATGAGGGTTAAATTTACGGCAAATGAGGGTTAAATTTACGGCAAATGAGGGTTAAATTTACGGCAAATGAGGGTTAAATTTATGGCAAATGGGGGTTGATAAGAGTGATATATAGCGAGCGGACGAAGTCCCCGAGCAAGTCGCTTGTTTCTCAGTCCCAACCCTCATTGCTATCAATTACCATCAGTCACGTCATGTAGCCCTCATCTGCCATCACTCATCCCTAATTTCCGTACAAAATAACCACATGGAGACGCCTGCGGATGAGGCTAATGTAAATATATATAATTAACAAAACATACCGGATGGACAAGGTCTACAGTCAGACAAACGTATACCAGGTGCCAGGGAAGGATGCACATAAGTACCGTGTGGACAGCGCTTGCATTCTATGTTATAATATGCTACGGGCAGCGTGTCTTGGTAGTACCCACCTATTGGAGATAAGTTGAAATGATTATGAATTGTCCTATTTCATGACTATGTCGCGGTCTATATACCGTAAATGACCGAGTTAGCGCCGCAGCGCTTATTTCAAGCCTGTACTTGGGTGTGCGGCGCTAATTCGGGCAGCGGCGCTTATTTCCAAACAGCTAAAAAACAAAATCCAGAGAATATAGTGGATCAAGTTGCGAACTATTAAGTACTGGTTAACCCTCACTTTATTACACTTAGGAGCTATCTAACCCAGTCTGTTTAAAAACAGACTGTTTTAAACAGTCTGTTTAAAAACACTGTTAAGGTCACGAACTGGTTGTTCACTCTATTGTCAAACGTTTTCATGCAATTGTGCCTCTTTATATTACGTACTGAAACCAGGATATGAGTTATTTATATGTACTCGAATTACCGCCGCGGCGCTTATTAAATTTTTCAGGGTTCAAATGCGGCACTTATCCGGGCAGGGCGCTTAATCGGGCAGCGGCGCTAATTCGGTCATTTACGGTATATACTTCTACATTTCTAGCACATCAACAAAAAAGGGGACTCATGGACTTGTCCGTATTTGGATATCTAGAATGTTGTTTCTTGCACAATTAACACCACAACAAGCGTCATATC
>JANVCJ010075423.1:0-11929 GCA_026413505.1 Epizoanthus ramosus
CCCCCCCCCCCCCCCCCCCCCCCCCCCCCCCCCCCCCCCCCCCCCCCCCCCCCCCCCCCCCCCCCCCCCCACCCCAAAAGCCCCACTGCCCCCACCCAGTCCCAGGAACTCCAAAAAAACCAGTTTGAATAGAGTTAATACCGACGATATGTTAGCCACGCTTGGCGATGTCATTTTACGCAACACCTTCATATTTTTCATGATGAGGGTAGCACAATTCGGAAGGCGCTGGTCTCAATTTTGAGGGTGGTTATTGGAGTAGGAAAGGCCAAGAGAGATAAGTACCCATACTAGATTTGGCGCTGAATGCCCTCAATTCTTGGCTTCTTCGATGAAAACCTTGCTCGGGTATGTCCTCAAACATTGACTTTTCAGCAGGCTTTGAAACAAGAAATAGGTCGTATTTTATCTGTTGATATATAATAATGGGGCAGAACACAAATTTGAAGTATTAGTCGAACGTTTTCTTGCTAATTTATATCCATAAAAGTAGATTTTTCAACAGTCACACTTTGTCCTCAATCTAAATTGTTTAGATTCTTGACCGAAATGAAAATAAAGGACAAATCTCGAACGAGGGTCGTTCATTAAAGACTGATGCAATACCTTGAGCTAAAAGATATCTTGCACTTATCCAACATTGTATAGATGGTAATAATAGCCATACCTTCTTTTTCTCATCGGTCGCGTCAACGAAATTTGCTAACCTTGGGAATATGTCCACAATACCATCTACTATCATGTCAGCACGAGCTCTATCCAGTGGGTTGGATGGAGAGAGGCCTGGGGAGAATGTACGAGTTAGCACGGGAAATTCTAAATTCACTCGGCGTTGGTACAAGCTGCTAATTCCAGTCTCTCCTCGGTTAGGGTTAGGTTTAAGGTTAACCTAATCGTAATCCTAACCCTAATACCTAAGTCTATAATCCTAACACTAATCCTAATCTAGGATAGGCTGGAACTAGAATTGCTGCGGATATCAGTTTCTGTCCGGCATCTGGTACCTTAAGTCGAATGAATTGAGCATTTCCGTAATTAGTATAAACACCATGGTCGTCGTTTAAGCTAATTTTATACCAGTACCTCCATTTTATAAGCAAGAATCTGACACCACCATTCTCTAACACACCCAACCATTCTCTGCCCCTCCCCATCGCGTTCTCCACCACACCCTCTCCATCTCCGTACACACCCCATCGTCCTGTATCGCACCCACTTTTCTCTCCCATCATATTCTATTGCCGCCCTTTAGAATTAATTTCAGATTTGGCTGAGGCCGAAGCTACAAATCACTCACCAACTTGCTCGGCAGCAAAGCGCATGATCGCTATAGACTCACCAATCACCACTCCGTCCACCTCGAGTATCGGTACAGTACCGAATGGAGGCTTACCACCTGTGAATGGAATGTCAATGCCATGACCCAAAGAAACGCACACTTACTAAAAATAATAAAACTGTATGGTGCATTTCTTTGGAAAAATCCAAGATTGGATTCATGGTCTGGATTAAACGGTGTCTTCCGAAGAAATAGATTGCTCTAAGCTAAGCTTTGGAATGATTGTTGATTATTATTATTATTAGCTAGCTTTTAGTAAATCTAAACATTTCGACTTGTCAAGTGACAAGTTGATTAACTGAAGCGAGAAATTTAGAGGCTGCAAAATTTACCAAGTGACTTGGGGGTGGAGGTCCTCACAGTTAAACTAACCCGCAAGCTGTGAGCACCTATTACTTGACTTCTTATTTTAAAATCGTTCATGGCTTCGCGCCGTCTTATCTACAAAGCCCGATTTCCAGCTACAATCCGATCCTCAATCTACGATCCCGCTCTCAGTGCCGTCTTACAGTACCCACTAGTCTGCCTCTGCCATTTATGGGGATCGTGCTTTCTCAATAACTGCTCCTAGACTCTGGAATGAACTGCCTCTCGCCATAAGAAACTCCGACTCTGTAGATCAATTCAAGTCCCGCTTAAAAACACATTTGTTCCGTATTAAACATTGTATAAAATAAGCCTGAAAAACACTCGGGAGGGTTTATTAAAATTATTATTATTATTATTATTATTATTACCATTATTGACCAGTTCTAACTTTTTTACGCTTTCTTAACTCTCAGCTTTTTTTAATTTTAATAACTTATTTAGTTAGTTATTTCGTTAGACAGTTGATTTTCATGTAAACGCATTGAGGCAGGCTACTGCTAAATGCGTTCTAAAACCCAGTAGTTATTATTATTATTATTAATTAGTAGATTAAATTGCATTGAATATTTTCTAGATTTCTATTGGTCGTTTCAGCTCTTACAGCTCACGATTGCATCTCATAAGCCCTTGTAGTGGAACGTTTGTGATGCCCCATCAAGAAACATGCATTTCAGTCTGTGTCCATTTCTTCACCAGATTTGAATGAAAACAGTTGATTTTCTTGAGCTTCTCAATCTTATGAGTGCCGTGAGTGTCAAACAACTGGTTACAGTCGTTGGTCACGACCTCGTAAAAGGTTGTTAGTAATCCGCGTAACAGCGTAATGAGTAACGGCGTAACAGCGTAACGAGAATCGGCGTAACGAGATTTTTTTGGACCCTCAAAATGTGAAACAACGTAAGGGGATTTTTTTGGACTCCCTAAAATAAGAGAAACGACGTAACGAGTAAAAATATAATGAATTGTATCGAGTGGTTATACATACGCTATTATATATTTACTGATATACCGTATCGACTTCAATTCCTCTCCCACCCGCTGTTGACATTTAATAATTTAGACAGTGCGTTGATGTGGGTCGATGCAGAGATAAACTACAGAAACATTTTTGCTCCAGGCTTTATAGAGAGAAATGAGCTGAATTTGATAAGGGTTCATGAAACTTGGATTATGTGAGAGTGCAATTAAGTAGCGTCGACACATGGGCAGCTTGCATTTATTGCGTGCGTGTGTACCTTCCCTGTAATAAGCTTCACTGTTGTCGCAGTCGAGTCCGTTTGGCGTGACTGATAGCCTGATTCGAGAGAAACGGAGAAAATGAGAAGATAAACAAAATTCCGTTTTCTGTACATCGTTCTTCGCTCTGCTACTGTGCTGGTGCCAGCGCCTCCTTCCAGAAATCCAAATCTGCAATACTGTTTAGTGGCGGTAATATAATTCATTATATTTTTTGCTCATTACGTCGATCCTCTTATTCTAGGGGGTCCAAAAGAAATCTCGTTACGCTGTTTCTAATTTTGAGGGTCCGAAAAAAATCTCGTTACGCCGATTCTCGTTACGATGTTACGCAGATTACTAACAACCCTCTTAAAATAAACAAAAGCGTCAAGCACGCTGGCAATACAAGTAACAAAGGGTCATTACTCTAAACTATGCCTTATTTATTTGCTTCTAATTTAGGCCACGTCTCTCGAGTCAGTCATGTCAGTTTGTCCCAAGAACTCATTGATTAGTTTGATTAACCAATCACAACGGGCGTACTATTTTAGCGATATAATAATAGATTATGAACCCCCCGGCAACCCGGAATTATTTCTTAAAAATATAAGATGCGATAATTCGCTAATATGCAGCTTTATGTCGGTTAACAATTTACCTGCATTTCGAAGTTGCACCTGAAATTTGTAAGCAATTGAAACTTTATAGGGAGCGCGGTACAGCTGGGCTCGGTTCCAGCCGTGAGGGTGTCGTGCTCGGCGATACTCGACACCCTCACGGCTGAAACCGAGCCTGCGGTACAGCCTAATCCCGGAATATCGAAATGATCTTGATGGATTTAAAATCCTGTCCCCGCTCCTTCCCTTAACGTCTATCATGTTTTGTATTTTTTTCTTACAGCGCTAGTGGGCCATGAATGTGGTATATACCCACACATTGATATCTTATTCCAAAGCGCAATCAATTTTACTGCAATCTAGTATCGTCTTGCGATCTCTAAACATGTATTAATAATTATACACAATACCAACGTACTTGCTTTCAATTCAAACCATGCTTCTCGCTCTTCTCGAGACAGTCTGATATCCTCGTATTGCACGCCGGCCTGTGCGAATATCATTCTTGTCGGCTCCGCATAACCGCGAACATCGAAGTAAGTGAGCTTGTATGAAGGCATCTCGAGTTAGTTTTACTCCCAAATCCAATACTTCAGTTGGCACTACAGCTTCTGAACAATGAACAAACTGAATGCAAATGCTTTCAAAATATTGCTAAGTCATCGCACAATCACGAAATGCACGCAATAACTCGAGATTGAATAATTAACCAGTGGAAAATTGGAAAAGCGTGGAGAGAAGGATCGGAGCTCGGACTGACGAAAGTTTCAGCGGATACTTGCACGGCAGGAAGTCGAGTTTACGAATAAAATATACATAATTTTGAGTTAGAGAAATTTAAAATAGTGGTTTATAGGTACGTCGCAAACTACATAATGTTTCAGAATGTTACCTCCTACTGTTGCGCACCGTTGCATGGCAACCAGTTTTTTGTATTTTATTTCAGGGGCCACGTTTAAATTAAATAAATATTGCAATATTATGTGTTTCAAATACTAAAATGTTTAGATAAACCAGGATGTACAGTTTGTCGTCAAAAATAAAATAAAATAAAATAATCATTAATTGCGAATCTAGTTATTTGCCACTATCATACCGCATGGTCGTTTGCATAGAGAAGAGTTGTTCGTTCTTTTGATTTCAGGCTTTACGCGTCGGTAAAGCCTGCCGCACATTGCGACTGTGGGTGATTAAGTCCATTTTGTAAGACTTTATATGGAAATAAATATCGTGTTCGTGAAATTGTTCAAATTTAATGTAAATGACACGAAATAAAGCTTGCTTACCTCGGTCGTTGCTTCCTTGTGTCTTGCCTGTACGTTTGGGGGCCATTAGAAGGGATTTAGAGGAGATTTCCATTCTTGAGATTCTTCACTAAGAAGGATTAGAAGACCGGAGACCGAGATCCTGACCACTTGCCACCCGAAGCCACTAACTTCCACTGGCACGAGAGCCGAATCACCACAAAATCACATCACAAGGTTGATGGATAGATGTTCGAACCGTTCATAGCCATCTCGATCGCTTCATCCAAAGCGACCCATAAAACCGATCTTTCCACCATTGGAGACGGTCTTCGACTTTCTCGCATGCTTTGCCAGACACGTTATACCCGGGGGGGGACTGGTGTAACGTTAAGATACTTAATAATAATAATAATAATAATAATAATAATAATAATAACTCTAAAACTAAATACATTAAAATTACAATAATTACAATACTTACACTTTATCAACCTATGTTAAGCTCAAAAAAATGACCCAGGAGGCCATGAGAGGTAACACTACTGAGGCATATTGTTTAAAACTGCATTTATTGTTTTGTGATACACAACAGAACTATCAGTAGGAATAACCAATCAAAGATCTATTCTGTCTAATGATAGACGCGGGAAGAAAGATAAGATCAAAGTGAGATCTTGCTTCCGACAGCTAGGAGCAGTGTCTTATAGGTTTAAACTACCGCTACATTGTATGTCCAACACTGAGGCTCTGAAAACACTCATTTACCACTCAGACTCAGGTCTGGTTTCCAACCACTTGCGAATGTTGGGTAGGTTCATAACTCGGTTGTACAAACCCAACAAGCAAGGAAAGTCGTCGAGTTCCTTTGGTGTCTCGATTTTGCCATGGACCAACATAGTGTTGAAGAACGTGAAGAAATAGATGTCGGCGTAGGTCAACTGTATGGAAAAGAAACAAGAAGTTAGAGAATTTGGAGAAACAAAAACACTGTACCGCCTGGCAACGTTAGCGCGAAAGTAATAAATACAATACAACGTTGAGATTTGAATTGGCCAGTTAGGGCTTGGTTAGGTTTAGTTGTAGACTAAGATTCGTTCAGAAAACGTTCAATTGGTAAAATAGAGAAGGGATTCTAGTCTCAGTTATCGTCACCGTCACTTCAACCATGGTAAAAAGAATATTAGCCTTCGGCAGTTATAAAAATATTTGGGCAAACTGTCTGTGCCAAGTGCGTGTCACTTCGCATATTTACAAAAACTGTAAAACGTAACTGGCCCCAATAACAAGAAATTCTAAAGTGATTTACCATGGGCAGTAAAACGGCCAGTAAAATTGCCTCCAATTATCATTGACTCACCTTGTCTCCAACAAAATAACCGTTGCCATTATTGTTGGACTTCAGAAGAGCCTCAAAGTACTTCAGGTGCTGGGGCAGAAATACCTCATATAAATCTTTCCTCAATTCTTCCTGTACGTGGGGAAAAATATACATATGAAGGGTGTTTCTATAAAAGGGACCTTAACTACCAAGGGCCCTTTTGAGAAAACACCTTTCATGATATCTCCTAAACGAACATACAGTAAAAACCCGCATAAAAGAACACATGTTTTGGGGGTTCAGGCTGATTTTGTTCTTATATATCGGGTGTTTTCTGCAAAATCAGCCTGAAAAGCTGAAAAAGCTGTTCTTAAAATTGTTTCTAAAAATTAAATACTGTGCAGTCACATAGACATAGACCACCAACCGATGAAATCACTGTGGAAGCACAACATTTATATTGGCCTTCTTGTTTCTACTCACGGAGACAAGAAAAAGTTAAAGCCGCAGCCCAGTCCTGGATATTGCCCTTGGTTTTACGCTAACAACCAATCAACACCGTCTTCCATTATCTTGCTCTTGGCCATATTAACCGTCGTTATACGTTCTTTCATGTGCATCGTCGCCATTATCAGTTACCACAAAAACAAGTAAACGACTGCTCGCTTCGTTTCACTTGTCCATGAGGTCAAACTGCTTCGAGATGATCTCCTCTGTCTCTCAATACTTATCAACCAGCGACGTCTCTTGTACTACTATGTATGGACGTACATCCCAATCCAGGGCCAACACGAGATTTCTACGAACTTCCAACAAATATTAGAAATACGTTTAGCCAGCTGAAGCGTATTCAACAAAAGTTAGCAAACCTTCAACATCTCAAACATTACTTTCTTCTTAAGAAGTAAAACGGTTCCTCTTGGCTTGCAGCCAAAGACTCGTCCAGCACTTCATATCAGCAATCTGCACTTTCTACATTCTTGGCACAACAACAAACACCAACTCTCCTTTCAACAAATGAAACTCTTAATTAGAGCATCGTGAAGATTTAACGCTCCAAAATGAACTTCAAAATTCGTGCTCCCTAACAAACCTTTGCTGTGCCCACAACTAAACTTTCACATCTACTTGCGGCACTACAAAGAGGCCTAGCTGAAAAACGCAAGAACAAGCATTCTAGAGCTTCGTGGCTTAGCGGTTTAAGGTACTGACAGACTGGCAACCCGAATATCCCGAGTTTGAGTCCTCTGCCCGCACGCCATTAGCCTGTGAACAGGCTCTCTCGGCTGATGGCCAGCTATGCAATGGAATGGCTATACGGTCAGCTATATGTTGACCAGTACCACGGGACTGTAAGTTGCATTATCGGGTATTGTATTTCATTGCATGGCATGGTATATATAGAACATTTCGCGCGTATGATTTTTATTCACAAGTTGTAAAGCATCATAACTCGAATGAACGAGCGAATAAAACTCGCACTAGCACTTTCCATGGTGTTTTCTGTTTATTATTTATATTTATTTATTATTATATACATACCAAGATTTCTCTAACGCATTTTTAAAATATCAATCTAAATTGTTTTCAGCTAACACACGGCATTTTATTTGCAATAAACCATTAACCCTAAAGACTGTGTGAGCGTGGTTGGCGCAGTCAGTAAGATCTTTGACTCCCAACCCGAAGGTCCCGGGTTCAATGCTCGGCCTCGCCGGCGGTTGAATTTGTGCGACCTTCTTTCCGCCACACCGTCCGTGGACAGGGACGATAAGCCGTTGGTCTAGTCTCCTGAAACGTCATCAGCCTAGGGGACTTAAAAGAACCCACTTATTTGTCGAAAAGAGCAGGGTAGTGATCCCGGTGTTGTGGTTGAAGACCACATGGAAGATTACTGAAGTGTAAATGTGTTACCCTCATTAAATTAAGTGCTTAATCTTTATCTTTAAAGACTCAATTCAAGTATATACATAAAACGTTCAGTCATTAGCAACGAAGCAATCTCAAATGATCCCATTAAAGCAACAATCAAAGAGTTTTTAAAAGTCCAGTAAGGAGTTATATCATCTGATCATGATATGGCTGATAGCTGGGTTAATCTGAATCAGAATCGACGGCCATCTTTCCGTCTTGCTTGTTTTCGAGGCCATCGATATATTGTTGTTGTACAGTACCAACGAAATCAAGAAATCGTTTACTGTCAGTCATGGCTTCAAACTTCTAACTCAGCAACACCAGCGATTTTTTAAAGGCTGACAACAGAAACCGCATTCCAACAAAAGCCCGCTATAACGGCCCGCGCAGATCAAAAGCCCGCCAAAACGGCGGCTTCTGATTGGATGCATGGTTTGTTTCACATGTTAGAGAAAGAGTACGTCCAATTAGAAGCCGCGAACTGGTTTTCCACCCGCGAAAAAAACGATACGTGCAATGTGATTAGCAGAGTAATATATGCAAACGAAACATTACTGAACTGGTTCCTAGAGAGTAAATCTTGGTGTAGTACGGTAGGTGTTGGTGTGATATGGCATAGAATAGTATAGCATATAGCATAGAATAGTATAGTACAGTATAGTATAGTATAGTATAGTATAGTATAGTATAGTATAGTATAGTATAGTATATTTAACAGTTATACAACGAGCTTGAGTTTCATATCAGTGATTAATCCACGAGGCGAAGCCGATTACCACTGATATAAAACGAAAGCGAGTTGTATAACTGTTTTAGTAGAAATTTACCTTGTTTTATTAGCACAAAAATAATGAAATTTTGTATGAAAAGTAGAAATTATTGTTGTATTTATAAAATAATTTCGTGTACATTTCTAGTACGCGCGCGCCAAATGTCACCAATCGTTGACTATCGGCTAATAGCAAACGCTCAGGGAACCAATCAAATGCGTCCATTTTCAATAGAACACGGCAAATTTCTACTAAAATATAATAGACTCTACCTTTGTTCATGAAAACCTATAACACAGAAAGTAAACAATATTATACATTTGAAGACGACTGACCAACTGATTTTTATCTTATACTATTAGATCAACAGCTCTTCAGTAGTCCACTTTTAATTGTTTTTACCAGTTTATCCGGTCCATACCCCTGTAAAGGTATAGAAGACCAAGGATTCGCAAATAATATAGCGTACAGTAATCGTTACGCATTCTAAATGGCAAAGAAACGACTTACCATAGGAAGTGCCGGAATTGTTTTCATTCCTTATTCTGTAAATGCATGTAGGCCGTTCGGGTAGTAACGTAATGTTGAAAACTACCACGATTTGCTGATACCGGCAATAAAATGATACAAAAATTGCTAGCATCATATAGTTTAAAACAGCTTTGGTCAAAATTAATTTCCATATATTAACCCTTAATGGCATAAGCCATTTTGAGGAACACGAAGGCATAAGGGGCCGGGGTCTGGTTATTTCGACAGCTACTACTACTGCGCCGATCAGCTAGAATGCACGGACATACGTCGTACCCACTCAGTATAAGAATAGAATTTGCATTAATTAGCAACTTTTTGTGTGTCATGCAAGAGAAGAATGTGAGCATTTCGGTCCGACCTGCGGTACAATTTCCGTTTTTTTTCAGTCTGGAAAATAGCTATTAAAATTGGTCAGCTATTTTTTGGCAGACGAAAGATAGCAGTTTCCGAAAATCTAAACAACGTTTTTGAGGGTTGTAAAAAAGTTTGGGCAAATCTAGTCTGAAATGTGGAAAATTTCAGGTTTTGCCACTATGAAATGTCGCTTTGAATGACAAAATTTAAAAATCTAAGGCATATTGACATTTTGGTCAGCTATATTTTCGTTTTACGCGTTTCAATTTACATTTTGAGCTATCTCCCAGGACTGTACGCGAAATATTTCCTTGGGCAAAATGCACTTGAAGTTGAAAACATGTAAAATCATTCAAAATAGCCGCCATATGCAAATCTGTTCAGCAAGCGAAGTTGTTCGCCGACAGCACTAAGCTCCGCCCCTTCCAAGCTTGGAGACAATGAGCCTCATAAGCTATTGTTATAGTACTTACCACTGTTATCACATGATTGAGCACAGACTTGACACCCCATGAGCGGGTTATTTGAACTAACCAGGAACTAACCATAACCAAACCGAGCGCTTGCGTTGCTACTATATCTACATCATGGCGGAGTCATGCAATTAGTGCACAACCTACTAATTCTTTTACATGGCAACAATTTCCAATTAATTAATTAACGTTGCTATGGGAACTCCGCCATTAAGCTTTTTTAATTTTGCTGATTTTGAAAAATAAACAATATTTTACACACTAAAACTATGAAATATCGAAAAGAAAACTAAAAATTTGAATTTTAGAATTTGAATTGTAGAGAGTTGTGCATTGTTTCAGTACTAGTTTGACGTGGCTTCAATAGGAATCTGCTTGCGGCAATCACTTGCGAAATTCCCAGTCAGACTGATTTAAAACGGTGCATTTATAATAGTTTAATATCTGTTGGTCAACACTTCAGCCTAATTTTAAAATATTTAATATAAATTTCAAAAACTTTACTCTTACACGAACGAAATATTGCCTTGCGTAGTTGAGAACGAAATACTGCCTTCCAGACTGTATGCTATATGATGTTCAACTAACCCACTAAAATGTGCACATGCAACAAAATATTATATACTTTGTTGAAAGCACATCAAAAACTGGATGTTCTCGTAAAATTAACTTTTCGCTTGTTATCTCTTTACAAACATTGCGTTACTCGTTAGAAAACTGCTTGCCTAAGAAAAAAAACTGTCGGGTTACGGATGTGACGATGTTTCCATGCAAAATGTTTTATTTCTGAGCAGGTAACGCGATAAAACGTAAATATCTTGCTAAGTACTGAAAATGTTGAGAACAACATCAAATACGAACTTAATTACGACATATCTGTTACTCTACAATGATTTGCGATAATTAAGATCTGCTACAAGAAAAAAGTTATTATTTCGAATCTGATTATTATGACGTTATTATCTAATTATTATTACATAATACCGTCGAGTCCGCAATGAGATGAACTAGACTCATGCCCTTGTCTTTTCTTTGTTATTCTAGCTATAGACCAATCCAAGGTTATCGCCGCCATTTGCAAAGGGTGCAAATGAACTGGGGCGAGCGCGCGGCCAAACACAAATTTACATGGCGTCCATTGCAGATCGAACCATATAATTATGCCAAAACACGCTCGTTGTGCTGTTGGATTTTGTGACAATGATAAAAGGTACCTAGATTTGGCTGAAGTAAGGTCTCATGTCGATGAATTCAAATTTCATAGGTGGCCTAAAAATCCAGAACTAGCAGAAATTTGGCGAAAACAAGTCGCGAAGGGAAGGAGCGATTCGTTCAACCCCCAACCAGGATGTACTGGAACTTTCGTCTGTTCTAATCACTTCCTGCTGGGCAAAAGAACACCAAATAATCCCGAAACAGATTACCCATCTGTTCATTTAACGACAACTGATTTTCTAAAAAAACGTTCTCCCTAAAAGCGCAAACTTCGTTACTACAAGTACAAATGAATGTTCGGGATCCGATGACGATGACAGTACTTGCTGTCGGTGATGAAACTAGCCATCTCGAATTAAGGGTCTCGATGCGTTTTGAACAGTTCTCAAGAGAATCAGGCGACAGGACATTTACGAGTTTGCCCTCAACAGAAGCTTTTAAGTGCTTATTCGAACATTTAATGCCGAAAGCACAAAATATGCAATAC
Source organism: Epizoanthus ramosus (assembly GCA_026413505.1). Classification (NCBI taxonomy): domain Eukaryota; kingdom Metazoa; phylum Cnidaria; class Anthozoa; order Zoantharia; family Epizoanthidae; genus Epizoanthus; species Epizoanthus ramosus. Next base: position 11,856 of record JANVCJ010075423.1, read on the forward strand.
TGGAGAGGAGTGAAACAAACTACTCGAGAATCTCCCAAAGACAAATTTGATGCTGTACCCAGAGGTCGACCTGG
>JANVCJ010075434.1:0-11929 GCA_026413505.1 Epizoanthus ramosus
CGAGTTTTATAATAAGCACAAATGTTGTAATTTTCCAAATATTCGATTTTAGCATATATTGTAATTTCATGACTTGAAAGAATTAATTTATACAGTAGCTTTTTGCATAGTTTGTGGTTACGATTCAGTCAATCAAAAGCCCAAAGTGTTTGACAGTTGTAATTTTGAGAGATATGACACAGTTAATTGTTCACGTGACTAAAAGGATTTTTGTTTGGACTCATATCAAACCACAGACAATACTATTAAGTAAGAAATACAAAGTGTATTGATTGGTCGGCAAATCAGTATATATACACAGTTTCCCATTGAACCGAACACTTTGCCTTTAGATTTTTACGAGACACTACTTTAGTACTTACAGTGATTCTTGGAAGGAATGTAGGGATGGCTATGTAATTGTCGTTCTTTGTATATAAACCGCAAATTAAATTTATTTTCGCAGCTCCTCAACTCCAGTGAACTGAGAGCGTCCAGCGCGGAGAAAGCTGCTTACTATCTTGACGCAGCGCTTGCCGCTAGAACCAGACCCAAGAATGACAAGGGGGGTGAGTGTAGTGCGGCTTGTTAACAACAACGACCGGACAACAACAATAATAATAATAATAACAACAACAGCAATAATAACAACAACAACAACAGAGTAGCAACAGCAATAACAGTAACAGCAACAATAACAGTAACAATAACAGTAACAGCAACAGCAACAACAGCAGCAGCAACTTCAACATCAACAGCAACAGCAACAGCAACAGCAACAGCAACAGCAACAGCAACAGCAGCAGCAACGCCAACAGCAACGTCAACAGCAACAGCAACAACAGCAACAGCAGCATCAGCAGCAATATCAACAACAACAGCGGCAGCAATATCGACGTCGACATCAACAACAGCAGCACCAAAAGCTTTATAAAACTTTGTTTACATGTGGATTTTCAAGAGTCACCATCCCTCCATCGAGATCACTTCATTTATTTCTATTTCTTTTCTTTAAAATATTTATTTGTTTTGATGTCCATTATTTCGTAGCCGCTTTTTCTTATTGACTTACGTTATCTTCTTCAACTGTTTACAGCAACTGATAAGGATAGAGAGGAGACCATGAACTCCCACATGTTCTTCACAGTCCACTTGTATCAGTATCGAGTTGACAAGAATTCCAAGAATGCAGGAGGAGGTCAGGTTTCTCTTCAAATACTGCTTTAATACAATACAATCTAATTTTAAATATCCCGAGGGGAAGGGGAAGGGCTTGGACGTATACTCACAAGACTCATCATTTAATATCCTGAGTGTGTATATTAAATTAGACTCCATAGCACAGTTTATGTACAAGGACTATTATTTCAATCATTGTTTCAACCGATTTTTATGCTACATTCAGCTTGATTCATGCTGTAAACCACCACAGCCTTCTTAACCCTAACCTCCCGTTATCCTAAAGGGAGTGGTTGGAGATATACTCACAAGACTTGTGGGTGGGGAATAGAATAGAATAGAAACTTTATTATTGTGTCAAACACTTCTAGCGAGGTTGACCTCGCTAACCGGGGCACCTAATTACAGTGTTGCCCGATCCTCCACACTGTTACGTATACTCTACACTAGACCAAAATGCGCCATTTCATATCCTATTCCTGATCTGACCCCAAACATACAAGGAGACCGAATTCACAGTTGCATGTATTTAGGATATAAGTAGATAATAGAGACGCGTGTGTAGTGCTGAAGGGATTATGTGACATCTTGTTGACAGTGCACGGAGGTCGCTCCCGCCTGCACCTCATTGACCTGGCCAGCTGTGAAGGGTACTGCAAGAAAGAGGGCGGGGCCAGCAGCATGTCACTCTCCGGACTGGGGAATGTTATCATTGCCCTGATTAATGGCGCCAAGCATGTCCCTCACAGGTGAGTCAGCAGTCCATGTCACCATGGCAACAGTGCGTGTTTTGCAGTGCACCAATGTAGATTGGGTGTACCCGATATGCATTGCAAATTCAGCAGTGTGAATAAACATATGTGAGAGAATGGCTGGTTTTCAAGTTAGTTATGAAACTTTAGCAATTTGTGTGTGTGTGTGTGTGTGTGTATGTGTATGTGTGTATGTGTGTATGTGTGTGTGTGTCGTAGAGTCAAAGGCAGACAGACAGACTGACAGACAGACAGACAGATTTATTGCGGTTCAGACGGACTTGGATAGAAATCAGAAATCTAGTACTGACACTGCATTTTGAGAGAAACGATAAAGACAGTATCGAGTCACTACAGTATGCAGATTACCAATTCAGTTTGTCTTATTGTCGTAGAACCAGCAAGATAACTCGACTACTGCAAGAGTCTATCGGTAATCCGTCATGCAGAACAACCATGATCGCCCATGTCTCACCCTCGTTACCATTCTACAACGAGACGTTAGCCACAGTACAACTGGCGGCCAGGCTACATCGTCTTAGGAAACGAAAAGGAAAGGTATGCGCATGCGCTGATAAATGATGCTTTGACCATTGGTTGTAGTCATTGAAATGTAAAGATGTTACTGCGCTCTGTCCGCCTGTCAGGCTGACTGTCTGTCTGTGTGTCTTTGTGTCTAGCTGTAGGCTGTGCTCCGAGGTCATACATGGGCCGTATAACGGCTGCCAGAGGCGCCTTGTAATGCTTTCGGTTCGACCTCGTGAGCTGTGTTTTTCGCAGTTCAGCCCAACGGGCTGCAATGATTGACAACAAGCCCAACAACACAGTGTCTGTGTGTCTTTGTGAGTGTGGTTGGCGCAGTCGGAAAAATCTCTGACTCCCAACCAGAAGGTCCCAACTTCCCGAGGGTTGAATTTGTGCGACCTTCTTTCTCCACACCGTCCGTGGACAGGGACGTTAAGCCGTTGGTCTAGTCTCGTCTCTCAAACCCACACACTTGTCGATCCCGGTGTTGTGACCTGCAACTACAATGTAACTGGCAGCTATTGGGGCCGAATATAACATTGTAAAGGGCATTGAGATGTCACGTAAGATGCGCTATATAAGCACTATCATTTATTTCTTTTTTTTATTTATTTATTTATTTATTTATCTGTGTGTGTGTGTGTGTGTGTGTGTGTGTGTGTGTGTGTGTGTGTGTCTCTTTAGTTCTATTTAGTTCTATTTCAAACAACTAAGTGTAGTGTTTCTTTTACACAGAAATATTTAAAAATAAAATAAAAATAAGCGACCTATTTGCATACTAAAATCACCAGTAGATGTATAAATGTTAAATATCACGTAAAAATTTCTACCCCTTTAAGGCTTTATAGCTGAATAATACAAAAATAGTTTTTAAGACAGAGGCACTATGACAACTCATTTGCAGTGTCGGTAAACAAATGTGACTTATTGTTATTAATAAGCCGTGCAGTCTTAGATTGGATGTTTGAGACAGATATTTCTTTGTTTGAAATTCTCATAGGTGTTCAGAATTGAAAAGACCTGTTGTCAAACATTTCTTCAGAAACGATTCGTCTATTATACACTTCAGTCTTTCACGGAAGAGTTGGTCTATTGTTCATTCATACCATACTTAGCTCTTTAGGCAGAAGCAAATTAAAATCTAATATACATAAAATTAATTTTGAAAGCAATGTCCTCCATTAAGAGCTGTATAAAAGCCTTTCTGCTATGGATATAAAAACATACGCAGTGATGGATATAGTCCTTCAGTTGCTAAAAGTCATTTCAAGTTCTACCTGATGTGAAATACTCTGTCTCGGTGGGTACTCTTTGAATAATATCTTATAGATATAGATATATATTGATACATGGACAAATGATGGAGAATTAGGGTCAGCATTTTCAAGCTAGCTCAAGCTGAGTTTCTAATTTCTGATCAAAATAGCGGATCCAGTCCCGGGCAGACTAAGAAGAAGTGAATCTACAATTACGAATTCTTCTCACGGCACGACAGCTGTTCGGTACTAGATAAATAAGGATGACGAAAGGACGAAATTATTTTGTTTATCAATGGAGCTGAATAGTTTTTAAATAAGAAAACTAGATTGGAAACGTTATTGTTTGATTAACTTTTGTGTGTTTACGTCGGTGTGCTTGGTTTTTGATTTCCAGTACAGTACTATTTTACATGATTCTGTATCAACTGTCAGAAAGTTATACACATGTACAGCAATTTCATGAATTTCATGAAGTGGTTAAAAACCATCCATGCCAGTTCCTGCGATTTTCGATAATTTTGTTCTCTTCTGTTTGTTATCGGTTCTGATCAGACATTGATAAATACTAATTGAAAACAGGAATTTGTGCCTGTTTGTTTTGTACAGTTTTTGTATACCCCAGTATCGATTCTGAAACGAAGCAAGAATATTTTAATCTAGACTATGAACAGTTTGACAACTCAAGTATTGAGTATGTTTAGTTTAGTTAAAACATCGTAGAGCGACAACAATTGGGCTCAGAATCTGTAGCAAACGCAATACAATTACTGTTATTTATTATTGATGTATATAATATTGCAGTAACGCTTTGGGAATCTCTCGCTCTCTCGCTTTCCCTTTCTCTCTTTCCTTTTCTTTCTGGTTTCCCTTAGAATCGAATATTGCCATTGTTTGGTTGCTATACTTCATTAGTATAAGAAGAAGAGCATTATTTTTTGTCATATTTCCTTTCACGTTTCCTGTAATTCTTTGTTTAATCACCTTACATTTTTGTATGATGAAAATTAGTTTTACTTCAACATCGTTTCATAATCATTGATATTATTATATTTCTCCATTCAATGTTTTCTACGTTTTACGTGTGGTCTTTTAATTTGAAATATGAAATTTCTAATTTGCTGAGAATTTGACTTTGGTCAACTCTTGCCGAGATTGTCAGTAGGGGTCAACCAAGGGCAACTGTAAACAGTTATTTACTGCTCCACATTGAAAAACCTTTTGCCAAAGTCTTCTTTCAGGTCGTTGTGGTATTAAACTATTTCACTCACAACTGACATTTAACCGTAGCGGAAATAGAAAACTAATTATGAAATATGTCCATCGAAGAGCCCTGCAATGTTATTGTTTTTGTTTTGTATTGTTACGAAAATTGTGTTTTCAAAAATATTTGTTAATGTTGCTTAGTGGGTACTCCACGCCACGTGACATTATATTGAAATGTCCATTAAGTAAACTGTTGAATCGAAGAATATTCACTTCAAGACGATGAGTACCTCGGCAAGCTGTTCATTCATTATCTATCAGTTTCACAGGGAAATTCAATCACTTAGTAATTGGCTTTTAACATCAGTTCGATTACATTCGTTATTCGCAGGAAAAGCTCTACACAATTATCGAAATGTTTTATCTCGCTATTAATTTAGATCTGAGCTGTTGTATTTCTCGTTTGGTTGACATTAACCACAGGGGTTTATAGTCGCCCTTCCTGGCGTAGGAGGAATTAACGAGCAATTCTGTTTTCTGCGGTGAAAATAATATTTTGTGCTTCATAGAATAAGCAAAATACAGAAGCTGATCAGTTGCAACAAAAACTTGATATGCTGTGTTTTTCACCATGAGAGAGAATTATTAGGTAATTTTCGAAAGTTAGAGCATTAATCATTTATCAGAATAGCTTCGTCGTTCTCTTATGCTCGAACGAAGGGCGAATGCCTGAAGGCAACCTTAGAAAAACATCCTCCTTCCCGAATAAAAGCATATGTTGTCAAATCGGAAACCAAATGGTCAAATGTGTCAGTATTTCCAAAAAAATCATATAAATTATGTATATAATAGATATTCATTTACTAGTAATACGTCTTGGGAAATACTCAACAATTTCATGACACTTTGTTTTTGAAAAGACATCCAACAACTATAAAGGAGGATTAGGCAGACTAACACGAATTTTTCTGTTGTTAACTGAGACTAACGTGTTTGGTGTACAAGCTTAACTGTTCATCCATGACCTAACTAAGTGTTCATTGTAATTCTTTTTTTCTCCAGGGCTCGGGTACCAGTTCCTCAGGAGGAGATAGTTCGTGTGACGAGTCTCGTATCAGAAAGCCAAGAATACGAGTCTCTGAACCCAAGCTGAAAACCTGCGCCCTATCGGACCGACTGCGCGAGGATTGTCCTGTTGGTGAGCCGGGTAGCTCAGACTACACTTCAAGTACTGGGGAAGAGTCATGTGACACGGTCATATATTGTGGCCCTGATGGCTCGGCCCTGAGTGATAGGGAACTAACAGATAACGAGGGTCCTCCTCCTGCGGTCCCTATCGCGAAACCCAACAAAGCGTTGGCAAAGAGATTGGCAGCTATTGACAAGGCGGAAAAGGAGGAAGAGGAAAAGAAAGGTGAAACTGAACTTGAAAGTTGTCCAAAGAGCCTTCCACATAAAACTGAGAATCGGGTTCCTGAAAAGAGTTGTACATCAAATTCCTTCACGAAAACTGCATCAGTTGAATCAGCGCTAAACAAATTTGAAGAGTTTAGCGATAGGCTAGAGGAGGTCGAACAAGATATTGACCACGAAGAACCTGAACTGGAGACTGAAGTTGACATTACTGAGACAGACACCACAGATAGGGAGGACAACACTGAATTTGATGACACAGACGGCAACGTGACAGAGATGGAAATCGAAAAGGCACCTTCCACTCCTCCAACAAAACCAAAACTGGCGACTGTGCTGACACCATCTAGGTTTGGTCCAAATATGGATGTGAATACGAACAACGTAGCTGTGCCTGCCAAGGTGGTGTCGGTGAATGTCCTGAAAGAGGAACAATGCAAGATAGCCCACAGGTTCTCCAGTAGCACGTCCAGTGATTCTGATACTGAAGGCGTGGTGATGGTCCAGGAACCGAATTTTTCCTTCAGGACAATCGAGGCGGCCGAGAAGCTCGACAGGAGTCGTCTATCGCTGAATGAGGTTGGGTTGTCTGACAGCGAGAGCGTGAGCCGCGCTTCCAGCGAGAAACTGGATAGTTTGCACAACGATGACAGGAAGTCACTCCAAGAGTCTGAATACTTCGGTAGAAACAGTCGATTGTTGATCGAATCAATTGAAAATCTTGACAAGAACTTTGATGGACCAATTGGGGAAGCTCTGCAACTCGACTGGAACAACAGCAGCGACAACAACAAAGTAGAACTTGACGAAAATCGTTGCCCGACAAGCCAGGATTCTGTTGAGGAGAAAGGATATTCCAACACGGCTAGTCATGTGTCCATCAAGACAATTGAACTAGATTTGATTCAGAATCACAAACCACAAATGTCTCAAGGACAGATGCAGCACTGTAATGATGAGCCAGTAATACCTGCCCAACAGGTTCTTGTTCTAACTGATGAAGAACTGCGCAAACATGGCAATGCGGACACTATCGAGGCTACGTACGAGAACATGAGCCACCAATACAGAATTCAGACAGCCGAACTAGTACAGCAGTGTCAGCCGCGTCCTTTCCCCAGCAGGGATGACCCTTGTTATGTGTTGGACGAGGGCAAAGATGACGAGTACGATTACGACTACAACGATTTGTTCATGAGTATGAAAGAGGAAGAAGAGGATGTAATATCGGTGAAAGCGTATTGCACAGACGACATGGAAAAATCTGATTATTCTCAAGACAATCTCAGTGAAACCGAGAATACCGAGAATTCTTATTCTCTGGAGGAGGAATCCTTAGAACAGATTGAAACTTCCGAATCCCGGACAGAAGACGAAGAGAGCTCTCCACCAACCAGCCGTTCGAATTCCGATGAGAGTAACGTTGAATCTGAAAACGAAATTCCTCGCTCCCCGGCAATGGAGACTCCAATGAAGCTATTCTACCATCTAGTACCGTCTCCACACTCATCTTCTAATGAGGACGAGATAGATGATACACAGGCTGCCAGACAGTACGAAATCTCAGTCAAGTCACTGTCCCCCATTCCCGAGTGCCCTTCACAGGAAGAGAGCGTCGATGCATCTGTGGGCAGCCCCGCCAGTAATAACAGAGGCAGTTGTACGTACAGCATTATTAGCGTTGAGGTGGATGATGCACAAAACGCTGTTGTTGTTGATGCCGATAGTCCTGAGCCAGTATTCACCAAAAAAGAGCTGTTCCGTTCTATTAACCCTGATCCAGCATTAATTGACTCGCTTCCTCCCACAAAAAGAAATTTGAGGTCGTTGCTGGAGAAATTCGTGGCGGAGCAACTGAGAGAATGCGAAAGTGACGATAAACCCCGATCTCGATTATGGTCTTCGCCAGTTGTTTGTCAGCCTCTTCCAACATATTCAGGTGATCGAATGCCAGACACACAAGGTGAGGCATCTTCCTCCTCTGGACAGACGCATGACAGTAGTGTACTTCTACCGACACTAACTCCCCGCAAAACACGGGTGCGGCCGAGGACGATGCGCTCGTCTGCAAGAAGTTCTGAAGAAGACATGATGCTTCCTCCGCTTCAACCAGAGACGGCTATTTCAAGAAGTCGGAATCGGTCATCAACTTCCGGAAGCAGCGAAAGCGAATCGTTGAAACCTCCGTTGACTCCTCGCCAACCGATTGCCCGTGCAGGCAAAGCAAAGGTCATCCATTCACCAAGACTGAAATTGAAAGCCGATCAGAGTGATTGTCGAAGTGATATTGTACCGATCTCTGGCCGACGTCTGCGTAAACACGAGTTGATGGACGGTGAATCAAGCGATAGCTCAACAAGCGCAATGACTGAGCCGCTAAACTTTGACGTAGTAAGAAAGAAGCTGCCACAGCCACTTTGTCGTTCAACACCTCGAGTTTATTCTTCTTCTGTGAATGAGTCGCACCCTAGTGTCATCTTTCTTGGGACTGACGAAGAAAATGACAAGACGGAAACGAGACACTCTGATTCACAAAATACAATCGGCCGTCATAAAGCAGAACGAATAAACAGCAATTCAGATAAAGAACAGGAAAACACAAGACAGAGTCGAGAGAAAGCAAGAGAATCGAGAACGTCTACCTCAAGCGTTGTTCGTTTGACATATTGTGGCTCTGTACTTTCCAATTCTGAAGACGAAAATTCTCCTGATGTATCATCCGCTGCTGACAGTCCTTCGTCTCCTCTACAAACTGTTGCTGTTCCTGCCCCTAAGATGAAACCTAAGCTTGAATTTCTCGCTATTCCTTCTAGGTCACCGTATGCACCGCAAGACGACTTTAAATTACGTTATAGACATCGTAGTACTCCACCAAAAATTGTCTACAGAATTTCTGGCGAGTTTGTACCCCCAAATACTGGAGAGCCTGAGAGTTCTGCATCCAGCGATGGGGAGCGTCTATACAGACTGTCCGGAGAATTTGCGGCAACAATCGTAACTACATCTGGTTCGCCAACACAGACTGTGTCCTCAGCAATTCAGGCATTAGCAGATTCCATGGCCAAGGCGTCGAATCATAGGCTGTCAGGCGATTTCGTAGCCACTGTCATAGCTGAAACAACTGAACCATCGGAACCACTAACCGCGGTGTCATCCCAGAGTCCTTCACTATCACAAAGCACAGAATCAAGACTGCATTCTTCTTCTGTATCTTCTTGTAGAAACAGTCGCTGCCGCAGCTCCGAGGTGGTATGGACAACACTTGAGCCCATGGTGTCTGATGCTCAGCTGTCAGCTGATGAACACTCTGTGCCGGATGTACCAGCTGATGAATTCAAGGGAGATGGGATGGAGCAGCTTAAGTTATTTAGGTAAGCAAACCAAACGTCGAGATGAGATGATTAAAGGTAGAGAGCTCAGAATGCGCAAAACTCTAGTGAATTTGGGGGTCATGAATCTCCCAGAAAATTGTGGAAATTTAGGTTATCGACAATGACATTTTTAGCATTTTAAGGGCTGTTTGGAGCGTTTTCCAAACAAGTAATTAATTTTATTTAATTAATTAATATTATTTAATTAATTAATTTTTAAGTTCAAATGTGCATGTGCATGTGCGTGTGCTTGCTTTAACTGGCTTGTTGTTTGTGGATTTAGTTAATCAACCTGTTGTTTTTGGCTAATGATCACGGCACCACTGTAATTTCTAATTGAAGTCCGTCAGTTAAAAAGTCTCACGAGGGAGCCTAGACATCATAAACCCGGTTTTTCTTGTGGGCTTCCTTACCACGTAAATTATGCCTACTGATTAATTCTATAATTACAGTGTATGTGATGAAACAAATAAATTAATGAACAAATTAATAAAAATAAATAGTAGTTTGAAATCAAATGTTCATGTACCCATTTTTACTCAATTTTGTAATGCGGACGTGATATATACTATGATATTTTAAAAAAGATATTTGCACATTGTAGTAGTAGAAGTTCTATTGTTATCCTGATTTCCCTTGTGTTACTCTGTTGCAGACGTGATCGCGGTTCTCTAAGTTACAGTAGCGGGCATGCGAGTGACAGCAGCATGACAGATTCTCCTGGACCTAGGTCCTCTCGCGGCCGCCCTCTTACAAGATCGAAATCAGGTATGGTAGATATCACGAATTATTCATACAAGAGCTAACGAAGTAACAGTGAGAACGATCAACCGAGATATTTTCTTGAACGTGTGCAGAATTTGTTGAGATTATCCCAGTAGAATTGAAGGGGGTTTCTAAATTCAATAGATCAAACAGTATATGCTGTTTATATATATTGTGTATTTGTGTGTGTGTGTGTGTGTGTGTGTGTGTGTGTGGAAGCGTGGTTGCAAGCGTACCTACATATGCCGAGTGAGTATGTGCATTCGTGTGTCTTTGTGTTTGTTTGTTTGTGTTTGTGTTTGTGTGTGTGTGTGTGTGTGTGTGCGTGTGCGTGTGTGTATGCGTGTGCGTGTGTGTATGCGTGCGCGTGTGAGTGTGTGATGTGTGTGTACGGTATATCTGCTTGTGTCTATATATATGTATATACAACAGTTTTAGGTTCTATCTACATATTATGTTGTTCGCCCCGTTTATGTATCATCTACAAATTTGTCCTATATCTATCTCACACATTTTATGCCTTACCAGCTTCCTCGCGGTCGGATGCTGCAAGCAGCAGTGGGTACGAGAGTATGCGATATGATAACAGTCATGCGTCAAGTGATAGCTGCAGTGAGAGAGGCTCCTTCACGTCAAAGAGGAAAAGAGGTAGCTTCCGTTGATACTGTTGTGAAATAAGGGTACAATATGTTTGTATAAACAAGGCAGTTCAATTGTCAACAAACCACTGTATGAATCATTTTGTTGATTGTAAGACAGATGGTGATGTTTTATTTGGAACATCCACCTCTTATATATATTTACGCAACACGCTCACAAACACACACACACACACACACGCACACGCACACGCACGCACACACACACACATATACGCGTGCGCACACATACATTTATAACAGTTGAGGACGATTACGTCGACACAGAGTCTGAAGATCGCTTCGAGCGTGAAACTATGGTTACAATTTTAATTTTGAATATTTTACATACATACATACATACTTACATACATACATATATATGTAATGAATCGGAAAAGAAGATTTATTTTCCAGATTCTGATGGGTATTTAAATTCTTCACAAATCGTTGCCTACAGCTTACTGTTTGTATAACTCACCTATTTGTTGTTTATTTCCAGGCATACGCAGAAGGAGCAAGTCCGAGCCGCCAACATCGCGTAAATCTCCTCGTAATCGCTGGTTCAGCAGAAAGTCGTTTGAAGAACCTGTTAAGATTAAAGTTTACGAAGTGGACGATGTTGAGGCGATACGTGGAGCCACGGCGGCCGTGGAGTCCGAGGTTAGTTGTATGTCGTTTAGCTGGCCATGAACAGGCCATTTCTTAAATATAAACAAACAAACAAACAATCAAAGAAAAAGTAGGAAAGAAACAAACAAACAAACAAACAAAGAGAGAGAGAGAGAGAGAGAGAGAGAGAGAGAGAGAGAGAGAGAGAGAGAGAGAGAGAGAGAGAGAGAGAG